>CM065640.1:4977294-5274794 GCA_033220585.1 Dipteronia sinensis
CTGTCTCAAATCCCAAACTTCCACAAGCTGTCATAGTTGTCCATCGTTGCAACAATCATGTCTTTTTCGTATGCCGGCATTGGAAAGGGACTGTCTTTTGCTAAGGTTGTCTCAGGTACATTAACTAATTCTGCCAACATTATCTGAATTGAAGTTTCAAAAAAATTTGATGCCCGTTTTTCTTGTCTTGAACAGGGAAAGGAGAAAAAACAACTCTGACAGGAGTAGAAATCGGGCTGGATTTAACCGCGGAAGAGAAAACTTGGAGGATTTTTCAAGCAATGGGGGGACATGGCATTGGTTTATGCATATTCTGCAATCTTGATTGAAGTCCAAGTATGTATATATATATATATATATATATATATATATATGCCTGCATCCTCAAAGGAATTCACTATGTTTTCAAATATTGCAGTGAAATTATATATGATATTCTATTAGAAATATATAATGTCTTTTGATATTGTGAATATGTGGAACACATTGAGATCTTCACCACCAGAAAACAAAGTAATGAAGAAAGCAAATGTGGTTGCTACTTGTGCCGCGACAACTCTATACATGATGTGCGGTTGCCTTGGCTACGCCGCGCAAGGGAACCATGCACCTGGCAACCTCTTGACTGGCTTTGGATTTTAAGAGCCATTTTGGCTGATCGACTTGGCTAATATTTTCATCGTGGTGCACCTCATAGGAGCATACCAAGTTAGTTTTACACTCCAATAATGTCAATTTATAATTAATTTCAATCTCGACTACTAACTGACCATTGATTAATTATAATTTCAATCAGGTGCTATAAATTCTCTTGAAATCTAATTAAATGTCTAATTATAGGTAGTGGCTCAACCGGTATTCAATTTGGTAGAGTCATGGGCTGGTGCAAGGTGGTCAAAATCGAAATTCGTAAACGAGGAGTACCCGTTAAGCATCAGCAAAAACAACTTGGCAATCAACCTGAACAAGTTCAGGCTAATTTGGAGAAGTGTTTTCGTGGTGGTGGCGACGCTGATTTCCATGGCATTTCCCTTCTTCAATGAAATTCTTGCACTTCTTGGAGCCATCTCCTACTGGCCATTGACAGTATATTTTCCACGGCAGATGCACATTTCAAGAAACAAGATCAAACGAGGAACAACCAAGTGGTGTTGTCTACAGCTTCTCAATTTGGTGTGTTTGCTTGTTGGTTTGGCTATGGCAGTCAGGTCCATTCGTGAATCGTGGCATGAGCAAAGCTTTCCATACTTTCAAGCCCTTCACATTTTAAAAGTAATCCAAATATAGAGCTATCAAGCTAGTTTCAATGTTCACAAATTTATCTGTTGTAGAAAAAATGTATGTTTAATTAGTGCAATTTATATAATACATTATATATATCAAGTACAGTATATAATATATTTTTGCCTAATTAGTTTTTCATGATGATTTGTGTAAGGCCGCAGGCAAGATTTTTCATATGTGACAAGGGTGTGATTTTTTTTAACTTGCTTCGACTTTTAAAAGATTTTTGTAACAGGGGACACCATTGTGAACTTTATCAATTGCATGCTATCAAGATCCAATCCTTTTTTATGCTTTTTATTGTTATTATTATTTTTTAAGTTTGGTAACCACCATAAGATCAAAGGTTTGCATGCAGATACCTAGCAAGAAGGAAGACTTGGCGAGATCAACTGTTACGGTATAGAAATCAATGTTGGAAAATTCCATCATGTGGGGCCATACATGTAAATATTAAATGTGTTGTGCTATCTTTGGTTAAGCCTAAATTAAAGTGGTCTAATTAAGATTTAAAGTTTTAAGGCTTAAGGGTATAATTGTCATGGAATTAATGTATAGATACCAGAGTGTTATATCTAATTTGATGAGGGGCCGAATTAGAAATAGCAAAACATATAATAATCGTATTATTATTATATTTAGGGTTATGGTCCCCAAATTACACGATCACTTTTAGCTGGTCTGTATCCCTATCAACAGAACAGGAGAAAACATTTTTGTGTCGAGGATCGTGATAATTTGAAAGAACACAACCCGTTCATCAAACTCCGGCAATGGATTCAGGTACGCTTCCGCTTATTGTTGTCTCTCTTTTCTCTTAAATTGATACGAGTTAGGAACATGAATTTTAGGGTTTGATTAAACATGATTTAGAAACATATTTAGGTTAAACTTTCGGATTAATTATGTGCATATGCATGTTGATTGTGTGTTAATCGAATTACTTACAAGTGGTATTAGAGCCATCCATAATCGATTCTTGAAAAATTTTAGAGATTTGAGGTTTAAATATGATGATTTATTGTGTTGTTCATCTAATGTGTTGTTTTATATGTTGCATCCATTGAACAAAATTACTTGCGTTTATTTTTGTGAGTTATGTGGATGGATTTATTGGGTAGATATACATGCATTAAAATATTGGGTTACCTTGGATCGATTTTGTTACCGATGTTAATGTTATTTTCTGATGGGTGTGGATTCAGATCAACGATCTGAATATATGTTGAATCAATTAAAAAAAATAGATCAGACCGATGTTGAAAGTGATATGTGTTGATTCAGATCGTTGATCTGGTTTGCTCTTGGGTTGATGGGTTTTCACACCCAAACCAATCAGTCTTCTCGGGTCAAGGACGATGGCCGGCCATTCCAGACCCGTTGACCTTCAGCTGGGTCGATTTGTTTCGCCGGTTTTCGCACCAAAACTCGTGTCTTTTGCGGCGACGAGGACGATCGCCGGTCTTCCACCGTGATCTGGTCCAGAACGAGCCAAGATCGGCCGCCGGTCCGCTCGATCGATTTGGGCTTCGACCGCCGGCCTTCGTCGCTTCGATCCGCGCTTGTGGGTCATCGATTGGTCGCCCCTCCGTTCGTGGTTGCCTTCTGGTGACCGTGAAGTGGTCTGAAGCAGTGGCAGCGTGAACCTAGGGTTCACAGACCTAATTTTGCTTTGGGCCATTTTTGAAAATTTGATATTCTTGAGGGACTGTTCTGTAATTATTCTGGGCCATTGTGAGATTTTACTAAAGTTTAGGGCCAATTTATATTTGCCAAAACTTACTAGGCCCGTTTGCAATTTTGAAAATATTTTCGGGCAAATTTTAATTATTTAAACATTTTGGGACATTTTGTAATTTCGATAAACTTTGGGCCATTATGTAATTACAAAAAGTTTTGGGGCAGATTTATAATTATTGAAAAGTTGCTCGGTCACTTTATAATTTTCAAAACTTGAGTGGCCTTTCCGTAATTTTGTAAAATATTTGTAATATTTATTTTAAGAATCAACTCAAATTTAAATATTTTTGGTATATCTTTTATGGTTAAATAAAGTAGTCTTACATTCTAAATAGGCTAATTGAAACAAGATGTCGCCAAAGTGACCTCTATTGTGTAGATTGTTCATAAGGGATGTTGGATGTTTGTGTGTGTAAATTTATGCGGGTATTAGCCGGCCCAAAGGAAGGTTAATATCTGACCGAATTGCACACACACCTGTGGTGGTAAGCATGTGACGATTATAAGGTTTTACATGTGAATAATAAGTCGATCCAAAGATAGATTTATTATTTGATATGAATTATTGTCAATATTTAATCACTACAACAAGAGTACCACTTACAATTAATATTACTGTCCAAATACTTGATATTAATATTGTGCTAGGTATCTTGATATGGGACTTACCATTATTTGAATTTGTTGATTATTGTATTTGGCTATTAATGTGAGCATGTTTGTGTGTTTGGTTTGTTCTCTTTAAAGCTAGTGTTTATGTTATATCTGCTAATATCAACTCAATACACATGCTTAACGAGACCAACTTTAAGGATTGGAAAGAGAACGTACTTATTGTTCTCGGCTGCATAGATCTGGACCTTGCACTTCGGATTGAGCAGCCCGCTTCTATTATGGATGCAAGTTCTCCTAATGACAGGAAGAACTTTGAGAAGTGGGATCGCTCAAATCGCATGAGTCTTATGTGTTGGGGTTTTTGCCCTAAAGCTTGTAATATGTAAATGTAATTTGAACATAAATAAAAGAAGTTGTATATTCATTCATTTTGTATCATACTTTATATAACATGTGCACTTAACATCCAAAATTGCCGGATGTAATTTCGAACTGAGTATATGAGTGTCATATATAGATGGATTCAGTTTGAAACGAGCAATTTAAAGAGTCCGTAGATAGCAAATAAAGCTGGGTACTTTATTTGTGGTTAATCTACAGCTGCGGTCCATTTCGTAGTGTACGGTGATCCTATCCTGGATCATTCATATGTAGATATGAGAATGGAGGCACCTTGTATGATGTGATCATATAGGACTGGGCCATGATCTATATGAATCTCTCACTAAGATCCGTTTAACGATGAGATTCATACATATCAACTAATGATGGATATATGTGGGTGATCTTAATCCTGAGTGTCTTATCTACTCCTTCAGGTTAGATCGTGGTCTTTGATATACCATGGGTGAGGTCGGAGTTGCATTCCCGATCAATATACTTCGTATGTTGGGATCGCTGTTTGGCTTGTGGCTGGGAAGGTTTGTACACAATAGTGGAATCCACTCCTTCTTGTGAGAAGTAGATGGTAGTTCCCTTAAGGGTTGATTCGGGGCTTGAACAATATGAGGGCTCTCCTAATTCCGTAAGGAATGTAGGATTTATTTTTCATTAGAGAATCAATGGTACTTAATGGAAAGATATGATTAGAGGGGTATAACGGACATTATGACCCAGCTCTAATTATGAACTACTTGTGGAGGATTATACCATATGTAATAGTTATATCGATGGACACCGAGAGTTATTGGTTTGTGTAAAAACGTCCTACAGTTGAGAGAGTGCAGCTTCGGGTTTTTAGTGGAATAACACCGAAGTTAATAATCATGAAATATTAATTAAAGAGTTTAATTAATAATTTCAAAGGATTATTGGAGCTCAAAATATTGTGGGTCCATTAAGTCCCCTTGCTAGCCCGATCGATTTAGGTAACAAGGGTTACGGTTAATTAATTGGATTGTCCAATTAATTGTGTTACGAAAGTGACATGTATTTATTCGGGAGTTAATTGAATAATGAGATTATTTAATTAATGAATAATGGTGATTAAATAAATTAAATAATAAGATTATTTAATTATGTTGTTAATCACTAAATGGAGGGTGTTAGTTGATATTTGATTTTGAATAAAATAAGATAATATGATTATTTTATTTTATTAAATTAAATATTTGAATTTGAATTTAAAATGTTTGAATTCAAAAATAAATATTTAATTATTTTAAAAAGATATGAGATATCTTTGAAAATCTTTTTTAAAAATCAAATAGATTTTGGTTTGTTGTTTTTTTGAATATATATGAGATATATATTTAATTAAACAAAAATGAAAAGAACCGAATGAGACATACATAGCACATAGAAGAGCATAACCGAATGACATACATAAAAGTAATAAGATTACTTTAAAATAGTGAAGAGAAAAAAGTCATCGTGCACAGCAACTGAAAAGTGAACAAAAAGAAAGAAAAAAATAGGGTGTGGCGAGCTCAAATGCTGCACTCCTAGAGTTTGTTTTTTGGTGTGTGTGTGTTCTTCTCTTCTTCCTTCATACAGGTCCTGAATATCGTGACGCGCTCGCACGCTGTTACCAGTTCCGGGAGATAGCGAGGAAGATCACGTGGTTCAAATCAGGAGCAGTTCGTATCAAAGTGAAGGAGCCTCCTACGTAGGTATGAAAAATAAATTCCTTCACTTTATTATTGTATTTGATGATTACTGTACAAATGGGTGTTTAATGATTGCATAAAAAAAATTTAAAACCTTCCGCTGCGCAATCTGTAACCCTAGGGTCCAACATTATGATCATCAAGCGCGGCATTCTGGAGGCATTTAGGGGTGTGGTATCTGAAAAGATAACCAAAGCCAAAGAGTTCCTAGCTGAAATTGAAAAGCGTTTTACGAAAAACAATAAGGCAGAAACAAGCACGTTTTTGCAAAACTTGATTTCTATGAAGTACAAAGGTAAGGGGAACATAAGGGAGACAAGTTCAGTCTCAGTCAGTGCCCTAAAAATAACCTTAAAGTTAAGGAAATGCAGAAGATTCCCTATGCATCAGCTGTAGGGAGTCTAATGTATGCTCTGGTGTGTACGCGTCCAGATATTGCATACATTGTTGGTATGTTATGTAGATATTTTAATAACCCATGGGTGGATCATTGGAAAGCAGCTAAGTGGGATATGAGGTAATTGCAGAGAACAAAAGATCACATGCTCACATATAGGAGATCAGATCAATTAGAGATCATTGGATATTCCAACTCCGATTATACTAGATGCCAAGACAGTAGAAGATCCACATCAAGCTACATATACCTGTTGGCTGGTGGAGCTATTTCTTGGAGGAGTGCCAAACAAACACTCATAGCTTCTTCCACCATGGCAGCAGAGTTTGTAGCATGCTATGAGGCATCCAACCATGGAATATGGCTGCCGAATTTTGTCATTGGGCTGCGCATTCTGGAGGGTATTGAAAGACCACTCAAACCATATTGTGACAATAAGTCAGCAGTGCTATATTCCAATAACAACATGAGCTCATCTAGATCAAAGTATATTGACATTAAGTTCCTAGTTGTGAAGGAGAGAGTACAGAGTGGACAGATATCCATAAAGCACATTGGGACAAACTCCATGATAGCGGATCCGCTTATAAAGGGATTACCACCCAAGGTCTTTCATGAGCACACTGCTCATATGAGTGTTATTTTGTGTGAGGATATCACATTATAGTGGGAGTTTGTATCATTTTGTATTTTAGTGCTTTATGTTTGATTTTGGACATATTTATGCATTTATGTATTTGGATATTTTTCTGATCAGAAATAAAGTATTCAGTTCATTTCACTCTGTTACATTGTGTTAAGTTTTGATCTCACTAAAGAATAAAGTATGACCAGTTGGAAATGGACATATATAGATCACATTGCATGTAATTTCCATGCTACGCATCCATGATTGATCTATGTCATTTGGTTATGTCGGTACACGTGACCATTGATGGGTTTAGCCACACTAAATATGACGAAAACCGCTTTGATCCTATATCGGCATAATCAATGGACGAGATTGTTCGGATATATCCTAAAATTATGATAGTAAAATTTTGGAGCTCATAAAGTTATACACATTTGTAAAGTTACATATGTGGCCCAGTGGGAGATTGTTGGAAAATTCCATCATGTGGGGCCACACATGTAAATATTAAATGTGTTGTGCTATCTTTGGTTAAGCCTAAATTAAAGTGGTCTAATTAAGATTTAAAGTTTTAAGGCTTAAGGGTATAATTGTCATGGAATTAATGTGTAGATACCAGATTGTTATATCTAATTTGATGAGGGGCCGAATTAGAAATATAAAAACATATAATAATCTTATTATTATATTTAGGGTTATGGATCCCCAAATTACACGATCATTTTTGATTGGTCTGTATCCCCATCAATAGAATAGGAGAAAACACTTTTGTGTCCAGGATCGTTATAATTTGGAAGAACACAACCCGTTCACCAAACTCCAGGCAATGGATTCAGGTACGCTTCCGCTTATTGTTATCTCCCTTTTCTATTGACTTGATATGGGTTACGAACATGAATTTTAGGGTTTGATTAAGCATGATTTAGAAACATGTTTAGGTTAAACTTTCATATTAATTATGTGCATATGCATGTTGATTGTGTGTTAATCGAATTACTTACAATCAACTCCCACTTAAAGAAGAGATATCCCCATACTTTGTGACTTTATAGACAATGGTGAGACTTGAACCCCTATTGCACAATATGAAGGGGAATTCTCGCATCTGAAACTCCCATCCATATATGTATACTCTTATAAAGGCTTAGATATACAATATCAAGTTAATTTATTTCTCCATTACATCATTATCTTGAAGCTGTGATCATGCATCAAGGGTGCTTGCCTAGTAGTACGTTGAAGACTTCAAACCGAAGCTCCAGCACCAGGATTCAAATTCTGATAATGTAAATATATGTCCAGTCGTAAAGTGTAGGAAGACCTCCCCTGGGATGAGAATTGTAATCAGGAATAGGAAAGAAAAAATAAACAAACACCTTGAAAATGATTGTACCTCGTGACTGCCTTTTTTTTTTTTTTTTTGGTCTTCTTAACGTTAGGTGATCATACATTTAACTTTCACGTAATTTGTTCACCTTCTACAAAGACAGACTCCAGCTTGATTGACTTCTCTGTAAAGGAGAACAACAACCCATAATATTTCAATAATTCAATTAGTGTTTGGTTCGTTCAAAATTTAATTATTTCAAGAATTTGTTTGCTTAAAAGTCACATGGTAATTCAGTTAATAGGATTAATTAATTGATTATATTGTAAAAAAATATTATGTAAGATTGAATAAATTATAAATTTCAAAAATCATTTTTAAAAGAATTTGATAGCCCATTGATGGAAATTGCAGTAGTTTAACTCTCATATCCACATCAATGAGACAATGAGTTCAAGTCTCATTTTTCTTCTCTAACTTTCAAATTACCTTATAAAAAAAAAAAAAAAAAAGAGAAAAACAAAACCAATAGAATTGAATTTGGTGGCTTTCTATAATTTTTTTTTGGTTCATATATAAACATTTAAAAAGAAGTTAGTAGACTTCCATTATTTATTTTGTTTAATTTCTTATTTACTAACTTAATATAAATAATTTATCATGCGGCCACCTACCATAAATAGAATTTCACCTTCCACCTATTTTTTTGAAAAGGATTTCACCTTCCACTTTGATTACACTGAATTACAATTTCTTTTATATTCAAATGTTTTTGAAGTATTTTTATAAGGATCATTTTCAAGGTGAAAATGGTTCTTATAATCAAAAAAATTAATATTTTAAAGAAATATATCAGTTAAATATATTTATAAAAATATATGTATGTATATAGACATTTTAAAGGAAAATTATTTGTCCCTTTTTTAAGCCATTACTTAAAAGTATTAAGAAAGAAATTATAACTATAAATAAATATGTTATTTACTATTGAATACTAAGGTCATCAACAACCCAAATAGTGCAAATGGTGCAACTTTTGCATTAAAATAGTGCAACTTCCACACTATTTCATTATTCTCTCTCCAACTCACTGTCACTAAATTTTACACTAAAAAGAATATTCTCTTGAATATTCTCTTTCTTTCCCTTTTTAAATATTTCTCCACAATTAACATTTCACCTCATAATTAATATAATATTGTAATACGATAAGAAACTATGAAATTAATACATTAAAAGAAATTAAAACCTGATCTTCACTTTCCCCAAAACCCGATCCAAACCTTTTCCCAAAACCCGATCTTCACTTTTCCTAAATCGTTGTTGTATTTTTCCTTAATTTTAGTGTCTTCGAATTAGTGATAATTTAGTGCTATCACTATGAAGTTTATATTTTGTTTTTAATGTTTTTATTAATTAATGTTTTTTTTTTAATTTTCGCTATTTTGAATTAAGTGATTTATTTTTTTTAAATTGCATTAAATTTTGTTAAATTATACACTTCATTTTAGTTTATTATAAATGTTAATATCAATAATAATTAAATAAAAAATCATTAAATAATAAAAATGATCAAATTGGAATAACTTTAAATGATTAAGTGTAGAACTGTAATTAAACAAAACCTTTAAATAAATAATATAATCAGAATAGATTTTAATAAATATGGTCAAACAGTAATTTTATATAAGTATAAAGATGAAAAAAATTGTGCGGCATTTTTGGTGTTGATAAACAGTGTCAAATGCAGCAGGGGATGGTTATGGGTTGGAGAGGAGATTTGGCTGTAAAAAGGTGATGCAGGCAGGGGATGGCATGGGGTTGGAGTTGCTTTAAATATTTAGGAATTATATATATATATATATATATATATATATATATTCATTTTCCTATTAGTACGTACCGATAAAATTATATAAGGATATTGAATATGAACCACTCATTTATAAAAGAGTTTTGACAACTGTATACATATCAAGTCAAAGTATGTAAAATAGGTGGCTCAAATTCAATGTTCTTATATAATTACATCAATGAGTACTTATGTGAAAGTTTTCGTGTATATATATATATATATACTGTTATATTAATATATAATATATATTATACATTGGACTTTTCCTTTTAAGTCAATAGCTTGACAAAATGGCAAAGTTAGTAAGCATTCGTAGATGGTGAGGTAGAAAATTTGTACGCATACGGTGCACGTGACTAAAATTTAGTTGTCGTGTTCATCAAATTATATATAAAAAATATATATAAATGTCTCATTCATTCTAGAATCTAGATCAAAACATATATGCAGTTATCGATTGTTTTTCTATACGCATCTCGAGGATCAATATTTTAAAATTCCAAATGTTAGATGTATTTAATATATTGAATTTGATTTAAAATCGATACATTTTGACCAGTAAAAAAATGGAAAATACAAATCCAGATTTCATTAGATTTTTTCAACCGGTATAATTTCGATTGAACGATGGAGACACAACTTGAATCTTTACGAAAATGATAACAGGTGTCAAACGCGGAAAGATTTGATTTGAAAAGGTAAGTTTCTTTTTCCTAAGATTATTCCGCGGCTGCTGTTAGTTTCAAGCGGACTTTTTTTTATTTTCCTTTATCTTTAATTAGACTACTAAAGCCAAAGAATATGTTGGACCCCACATCTCCACTAATGATTATATATCAACTTCAAAAAGCATTCAACTATCCCGGAGATTTAGTTCGGTAGGAAGATAGATGAGTTTGAGATGTAGGTAAATAATTCATAACTAAAAAATAAATATTTGATTTAGATACGTGGATAAATAAATACTATAAAAAAAATTATCCTATAAAAAAATTTTAAAAATTGTCCTCTCTGATCTCCACTAACAATGAATTAAATCCATTAATGTCAAACATGAAACATCCACGAGTTTAATATCTTCTTAGATTGGAAAATTATACATTTCTTTTTGTTTCATCCACCATCACTACTTCACTAGTAGCCTAGTAGAGAGTTGATGATATATTACCAAATCTAATCATAATAATTCAAATAATAATAATAATAAATAAAGAGAATTTACATTTGTCTATACTCCACCTCAAGTATTGATTTTTGTCTGTTTAAAAAAGTATAGGTTATTTTTCATTTAAATTATAAATTAATGATAACTGTAGGGTTAATTTTCGATATAATCCATACCTTAAAAAGCTGCAAATTAAATATCCTCGTACCTAAAATTCTAATCATAAATATATAGAGAACTACTGATTCACTCGGAAGAACTAGGACCCCTAAATTGAAAAAAAGAAAAAAAAAAGAGTAAGACAAGATCCTAATTATCCAATTAACATGCCTTCAAACTCTGGACGATTCTTTTGTAATCTTTGACTGGAGACTGAAATATTTAGATAAGCAAACTACCATTAACATTAAGATATATTTATATGCATCATCAAATAGCATAAATGACAGTGCACCCTCTACCAATTAATGGTAGGAGGTTCGACTATCACCATATGTATTTTATAAATATGTATGGGGAGTTAGATTGAGTTTTTTTTTATATATATTGTTGGGGTAGATAACGGAGCATACATATACTGTTTGATCTCAACCAGGGACGAATCCAAGATTTTCTATCCGGCGAGACTGAACCAAATATTAGTTTCAAAATTTTTAAACAATCTTAGTAGGAAGATGGATTTCATTAATAAAAAGTAAATATATAACGAGTAATGAGATATAATAAATTTAACCCTTCAAGATTTATATTCCAACAAAACAAATAAAATCAAGAAAGAAAGAAACATAAAATATAATGTGAATACAATTAAAGAATTTTAATGGAATCTACATCTGTCAAACTTCTCATTAAACTTATCTATTATGGAATCTACATCTATAGAATCAACAAACTCTCTCTCAATATAAACAACCATACAATTTGTAAGAAATATTTTTACCTTGTATGGAGAGAGTTTTTACAGTGAGATGGAGTGAGATTAAAGAACCGAGAAACATATTAGAAAGAAGAAAGAAAAAACAATGACCGAATTCTGATGGTTGTGTTGAGTTGGGATATGGGTAGGTGCGTAAAAGTCAATACTGGGTCATCATAATATTTAGTGTCCTCATTCCTATATGGCTATATTACTAGGTGATAATATATTAATATGAACAACTTGTATGAACTGTTGAGCAATACTTGTACTAGTATTGTATAAATTTAATAAAATATTAAAAATTTGGATTTTTTTTTAAAATGGCAGAAAAGATGATTCGCCCCTAATCTCAACGTAAATAAGTAAACCCTGATCCGTTGGCTACAAGTATATATATTGGAATACTTAACAAAAAATGGATATCAGGTAACTGGGATTGGTGTTGTTTTCTTCTAGAGGGGAATACTGTTACCAGGCTAGATAATCAAATTATATCATTATTGCTTTCAAATGACTTTATATCTTTTGGAAAGTTTGACCAATATCAGCAAAACAAGAATCGCATTCACACAGTCAATATTCAACAGCAACTGCACAATATTTCAAGTTTAAAAAATGAATATAAAAATAAAATCCGATTCCGATATGAAGCTTCCTATAAGTTGTCAACTTGTGCATCATATCGATGATAATGCGGCCCATTATATTAATGTCTTTGACCAAAAGGCTATTGACCTTAAGATCGTTGACATGGTCATGCTGGATCACCCACCAGGACACCATGTGGTGTGTTTTGAAATATCAAAGATCTAAACTTAAAGAATAGACTAAAAATGAGAATGAGTCTGTATTTGAGATTGTTTTACTTAAAACTAAATCCACTTGTAGCTTAACTTAAATAATAATCAGCATAATAAAAAAGTCAGTAAGTGTTTAGTAAACTCAATTTTAAAATTGATTTGCTTTTGAAAATATGGAAAATGTATTTGATGAAATGATAAAATTAGATATCATTTTAATATGAAAAACAATAAACTGGCATAATAATTATATATTTAAAATTTAAATATAATAAATTTAAAAAGTAAATAATTAAATATTAAAAAATATATAAAAAATAAAAACTTCAAACTTCTGGAGGTCGACGATCAAACTTCAAAGTGGGCGACGGCGACGGGCGTCGATCTGTCCACCTCCGGCGACGGTGACGGACGTCGACGGTCGGATCTAGTTATCAGCGGTCAGCTTTCTTCTCTGCCGTTTAGATCGGGTTTGGATCCTGTTATCAGCCTTTTCTCCACCGTCGTGTGGATCTGGTTCTCAGCCTTCTCTCTGCCATCGTTTGGAGTCATTCGTCGGCGATTGAGTTCTTAGCCTTCTTCTCCGCCGTCGCTCGGGGTCGTTCATCATCGATCTGGTTCTCAAACTTCTTCTCTGCCGCCGTCGTTTGGATGTCATGTACCGCCGACCAAACAATCTTTCAAATCTCATGGCAACTCCGACTCTCCTCCTTCATCGCCGTCGTATGGATACTTTGTCACCGGAAAAGTTTGGAGGAGTTGGCTTCCTCCGGTGGATCCTCCTCCGGCAGTGGCCAACACTGGTATAATTTTATTTAAAAAAACGTGAAACATTTTTATTTAGTTATATTAAATGCAAGGGTAATATTGTCTTTTATTAAAATAGTGAGGATATTTTGGATATTTCTTGAGTAAAAATTCAGCTTCTGCTTCCAAAAGTAACCCCCACCCAGCTTCTCCAAAGAAGATTATTGGATGAGTAAATTACAAAATAAGTTGCTTTTAAGAAGTTTACCAAACACTCATTTGCTTAAATCTTAAGAAAGAAGTGATTATTTCTCAAGTAAAAGCAATCTCAAACATACCTTTAATTAGATTAGGTTGATTAAGCAGTAATTCTTTCGAATTCATTTCGATAAAGTTGTGGATTTGAATCACAATTTCATATTGAAATTATAAATAATATTATAGTCTTTTTATTATCAATTCGAACTGATATAGAATATATTCCGTTCATTGTATGTGGATCATTGGATCTAAAAGATACTTTGACAAGTGCATGCAGTCAAGTCAAAGCATTTAAATCCAATGGCCCACATACAAGGAACTGATATATCTTATATCGGTTCGATATGATAATAGAAAAATTGAATAATATTATATATATATATATATATATCTATATATAATTATTAGGTACGAGAGTTCATATTTTTTTTTCGTAGGGAGATTCTGACTTTGTATCTTTACTTTATAATATTACAAATTTGAATGTTGCATGAAAATGGTACAAGAATCCACTATTAATATTTCTCACATATAAATCCTCGGAGATAAAATTATGTCCAAATCTGTAATGTTATAAAACTGGCTTTAATATTATAAAATTAAATAAATTTAATGTGTTACATACACTATAACGTTATGAAATAATGCTTTTAGAAAAAAAAAATACCAATGACCGAATTGACCGGAGTAGACCCATGTATAAATACTGTGGAAGTAGTTCAAATTCTAAAATGTGTAGTTATGGAAGAGCCCATACTAGGCTTTAAAATTACAAAAGTACCCATTTAGAGATAATTATAATTAGAAACATGATCATAAAAGCAATAGGGTAGTTAGCTAGCTAATGGTAAAATTAGCTTAGAGAGGAACGGCCTTGTAGGTCTGGCCAAGAATCATGATACACACACCACACCCTCTTTTGTTGATTAGTGCAACTAAATCAACAAGAAGACAAATACACTTTAGACTTCAAGTCTTCATCAACCTTGTGTTTTCAATTGTCATCCCCAGTTTGGGTGTGGAAAAATCTCTTCTCACCACCAAACCATT
The DNA here is from genome assembly GCA_033220585.1 of Dipteronia sinensis. Classification (NCBI taxonomy): domain Eukaryota; kingdom Viridiplantae; phylum Streptophyta; class Magnoliopsida; order Sapindales; family Sapindaceae; genus Dipteronia; species Dipteronia sinensis. Next base: position 4,992,194 of record CM065640.1, read on the forward strand.
ATTTGTTTTGTCTCATATATGTAACCTTATAACATCCATATAAAAATAATTTTCTAAGAGTTGTAAATAGATAGGATTTTCAAATAAAAATTGATGTAGACCGAAAAATTCACACAAAACAACAATCGATAAAAGAAAGAGTAATCGATTAGTAACATGCGCATGATATCAAAAATGAACGATAAAAAAGGAAACTCTTTAATTTTTATTAATTTAACAACCGATTCTCAAAACCTAATATAAGCTACTTATACAGTAAAAGTAAACGGAATCCATAGAGATTCTATTTCTCCTAAAATTCTAAATAAGAAAGAAATCTAAACAAAAATCAAAATCAAAAGGGAAAGAATCACAAATGAAAAAGATATCAGATCTCCTAAAAAAAATCAAAAGAATCCTAAAACATTAAAAACTTATAGGAAATAAGATTTGATTTAATAAAAATCAAATTGTAAAATAATTAACTATTTAATTACAAAATTATTTTTAATATAAAAAATCTTTAAAAAAATCTTCAATAATATCTCACGTATCAAAAACACTTCACCATTATTTTTTTTCTAATATTGAGTTAAGTTATCAGGAACAAAAATTGATTTGCAATGTAAATTAATATACTTGGATAATTTTCCTATATATATTTTTTGACAGAATAAATTTTTTTTAAAACAAAATTGCTTCTACGTATTATAAACATGCACTTCAATAGTGATTAGTAACAATGTGATTTTCCAAAATAAAGAGAAGAAAAATCAACAATTTTCGCTGGCCAAAATGGACTGAAAACACTTATTTGTGGAATATTTCGATTCTCGTATACTGATCTTCAGTGGACCGGACCCACGTGTAATTATTTTCGGATTTTAGTTGATCTGGTATGGAAACACAACACCCAGTTTGACTAATCCAATAATATGCACTCTGATAGTGACAAATTTGTAATTATATTGATTAACAATGTCATTTACTCATTTCTAATTTTCAATTGTTCGAAACCTTACATATAACCCCAGCTGGACGGTCTCTCAACCCACCATCAGCTAAAACTAAATTTTTAAAAGGCCGTTGGTCCCGGCAAAAAACTCCAACCGGAGCAATTAACGGAAATCATCCCAAATGTCCAAACTACCCTTATCATTTCCCCAAATGCCACTTCCATTCTTCATCCTTCTCCTAATCTCCCTACCCTTTCAGGTAATTTCACAAAATGATCCAACGGCGGAGGAACGGACCGTCCTCCTTAAACTCAAACAACAACTCGGCAATCCACTGTCCCTCCAATCCTGGAACTCCACGTCATCACCATGCGACTGGCCAGAGATTTACTGTACCGGAAATTCGGTCACCGAAATATTCCTCAGAAGCAAAACCATCACCCAGAAAATCCCAGCAACAATATGTGACCTGAAAAATCTAACTACGCTTGACCTTGGCGATAATTTCATTCCAGGAGAGTTTCCAAGAGAACTGTACAACTGCACCAAGCTTCAAGTACTTGACCTGTCTTCAAACTATTTCGTGGGTCCGATACCGGACGATATCGACCGAATTTCGGGTCTTAAATACACAGACTTCGGGGCCAACAATTTTTCGGGCGATATACCGCCTGCTATAGGCCGATTATCGGAGTTGCAGGTGTTGCATCTCTATCAAAATGAGTTCAACGGCACGTTTCCGAAAGAAATCGGCGACTTGTCGAATCTACGAGTACTGGGTCTGGCCTACAACGACAAGTTTTTGCCTGCAAAGATTCCAGTAGAATTTGGTAAATTGAAGAACTTGACGACTCTGTGGTTCACGGAAGCGAACTTGATTGGCGAAATTCCGGATAGTTTCAACAATCTTTCGAGTCTTGAAATCTTGGATTTGTCAAGAAACCGCTTGGAAGGTAAAATTCCTAATGGGTTGTTTAAGTTAAAGAATCTGACGAAACTGTATCTCTTCCACAATAAACTGTCTGGTGAGATTCCCGGAACTGTTGAAGCTTTAAACTTGGTTGAAATTGATCTTTCTATGAATAATTTGACGGGTTCGGTACCAGAAGATTTCGGCAAGTTACAGAATTTGCAGCTGCTGAATCTGTTTTCGAATCAGTTGTCAGGAGAGGTACCGTCCAGTATCGGTCTGATTCCGAACCTGAAAGTTTTTCGGGTGTTCTACAACAATTTGAGTGGAATCTTGCCATCAGAACTAGGCCTCCATTCGAAGCTTGAAGCGTTTGAAGTGTCAGGTAATCAATTCAGTGGTCAATTACCTGAGAATTTATGTGCTGGTGGTGTTTTACAAGGAGTGGTTGCTTTCACGAACAATCTCAGTGGGGAGGTCCCGAAATCGCTTGGAAATTGTAGCACGTTGCTCACGGTTCAGCTTTACAATAACAGGTTTTCGGGTGAGATTCCTTCAGGTATGTGGACAACTTTCGACTTGTCAAGTTTGATGATAAGCAACAATGCGTTTTCGGGTGAGTTACCGAGCATAATGGCTTGGAATTTGACAAGATTGGAGATCAGTGACAATCGATTTTCGGGTCAAATTCCTGTTGGTGTTGCTTCTTGGAAGAATTTGGTTGTTTTCAAGGCAAGTAACAACTTGTTCTCAGGGAAAATTCCGGTTGAGTTGACGAGCCTTTCGCGTCTCACTACTATACTGCTTGATGGAAATCAATTGTCTCATGAGTTGCCATCGGAGAAACTCTCATGGAAGTCACTGGATACTTTGAATCTCTCCAGAAATGGACTTTCTGGTGGGATTCCAAAAGCAATTGGGTTGTTGCCTGATCTGCTTTATTTAGACCTTTCGTCGAACCAATTCTCAGGTGAAATCCCACCTGAAATCGGAAAGTTGAGGCTTACTTTTCTCAATCTGTCTTCCAACAAACTTTCTGGGATCATACCAGATGGGTTCAATAACCTTGCGTACGAAGACAGTTTCTTGAACAATTCGCGTCTTTGTGTCATTAATCCAGTTATAAACCTTCCAAAATGTTACACCGGATACACCAACTCCAACAGATTTTCCACCAAACACCTTGTTTTGATTCTAGCTCTTGCTATTGTTGTTGTCCTAGTTGCTGTTTTACTGATCTTGTTTGTGGTTAGAGACTTCCTGAAGAAAAAGCTGAAGCGTGACCTCGAGACATGGAAGCTTACCTCATTCCATAAATTGGATTTCTCAGAATCACACATTTTGTCAAGTATGACAGAGAGTAATCTGATTGGAAGTGGAGGCTCAGGGCAAGTGTACCGGATTGCCATTAACCGATCAGGAGAATTCGTTGCTGTGAAGAGGATTTGGAAAAACAAGAAATTGGATCACAAGCTAGAAAAAGAGTTTATAGCAGAAGTTGATATATTGGGCACAATTCGGCATGCCAATATAGTCAAGTTGTGGTGCTGCATTTCAAGTGAGAACTCAAAGCTTCTTGTGTATGAGTACATGGAAAATCAAAGCCTGGATAGATGGCTGCACGGGAGGAACAGAAGAACCGCAACAGGGTCAAGTTCCGTCCATCATGTAGTCCTTGATTGGCCGACAAGGCTTCAGATTGCAATTGGAGCTGCACAAGGACTATGCTATATGCACCATGACTGCGCACCCCAAATCATTCATCGAGACGTGAAGTCTAGCAACATCTTGTTGGACTCTGAATTCAAAGCGAAAATCGCAGATTTTGGACTGGCAAAGATGTTGGCTAAGCAAGGAGAACCTCACACAATGTCAGCAGTTGCAGGCTCTTTTGGTTATTTCGCCCCAGGTAAACACAAAATCACATTTTAGGCTGCATGATGTTTTTCCATAAATTTTAGAGCTTTAACATCAGTTTTGACCCCATTTTTATGTTCCTGCATTGCAGAGTATGCTTATACAACAAAAGTGAACGAAAAGATCGATATCTATAGCTTTGGAGTGGTACTTCTAGAATTGGTGACAGGAAGAGAAGCCAACTTTGGAGATGAGTACACAAGCCTTGCAGAATGGTCATGGCAGCACTATGCATACTGACAAGCCTATCGCTGATGATTTCGACGAAGAGATCAAAGAACGATGTTACATGGAAGAAATGACTACTGTGTATAAACTAGGACTCATGTGTACTAGCACTTCACCCACCACTAGACCTTCCATGAAAGAGGTTTTGCAGATCCTTCGTCGCTGTTGTCCTGAAGAAAATAACGGAGTGAAGAAGACGGCAAGCTAGTTAGCCGCCGCTCCCCTTCTTGGCAGCAATGCATATCTTTATGGTTACAGCCATAGTAGGATTGTTAGAGAGGAGAATGATAGTCCACTATGCAATGTGTGATGAGCAATAATCATGAATAAGACACATTGCCTCTTTGTACTCATAAATTTTGTAGTAAATGTTCCCTCAATTTAGTCCATGACAAATCACAAATGATGCATATTTTTATTTCTTTAATAGTTTTGAGAGGTAGGGTGAGAATGAAACTGTATTACAAGGAAGCAAGTGTACATGACTACAAAGAGTCAAGGATTTGTAAAATCTAGAGATACAAACTCAAACCACTCGAAACCCAGAACACAACCATCTGGTTTGTATTCTATATACACGTCCGATAATACGATACAATTCATAAAATAAAAGCAGCCAAACTTTCCCACAATGACGAGTACCAGAACAGCTCAAATGCCAGACAAGAGGTCTTCTTTCAAAGCACCAGCGTACTTCAATGTCTTCTAGGATGCTAGGAGCATCAAAGTCACAGCAGAATCAACTCCTGAACTGTTAGCTAAAACACCAGGCCATCCACAGCACTTCCGCACAGTTGACTGCTTCAATTTCACAAACTTGCACACTTTTTCTTGTATGTTTTGACAAGAACATCTCGGTCATACACACCTGTAGAACCATAAGAAAAGCCTGCTATATATGAGGCACTTACCAAGGTGCTAGTTATCTCTCTCCCTACATAGCAGTGATTTAGCCGAATGATTCACCTCCCAATGTTATGCTGTTGTCTGCAAACTTAACCTGCTACAAAGAGCCACAGAAACCAAACGAACAGCATAAAGAGATCATAATTTGTAACAAAAATAAAGTGGGTTTCAAAAACGCATGCCTTATCACTGGATTCTGGAAAGATTCTGACCTAGCTCCATCTTGAGATTTCACAATGGTCCCAAGTGCAGGACTTGGCTAGACAATATAAACAGGAGTGAGAAGTAAGAAGTCAGACTAAATTTCTCAACATGTCAGAAATAAGAAATAAGAGGAAGGGTTGTGTATCTATCCTCAGACACAAAACACAGTCAGGTTCTTAAGCACAGTAACCGGAAACATAGCGCGTATTGTGGTGCAGAACCTGCCACCACATATGCACCAGTTAGGAGGTTGCCCGTTTAAAAACCTTAGCATGATGAAATAGTAGGAAATTAATAAAAAGAAATTGTTATGGTCGTACAAAAATAAAATGTCAGAGTAATAAGTTCAAATCATCTACATGATTTTTGGTAAACAAAATCAAAATTTTACATATAGCCAGCCTTACTCACTATCACAATGATCCATGTTACCTAACCACATAGAGTGCGGAAAAAAAAAAAAAAAAAGTCAAAGCAGCATATTTCACTAAAAAACCAAATGCAGAAAAATAATGTATGAGAACAATTGAATACAATTGGAAGTAAGAGTTAAGACCTCCAGTCCCTCTGACAAGCCATTCTGATATACCCCACTTGCATTTAGACACCCGTTTTCCACAAGTGTAATCCAAATCAGGAGCATGCTCACCACCCTGCAAAGATCCCCGACTCTCACTATGTACAAAGCTCCAAAGCATTTCCAAAGCCATCCACTACAATATTTAACCCAAAAACCTCAAAACAGAGAAACTCACCTCGCATGTGAGGCTCTTACAGCTTGATTTCGGCTCAAAAACCCTTTCAGCAATTCCTAGTACTTCCAGCTGATTACATGGGTTCACTACCTCTTGATCAACCTTCGTGGTACCCCCTTCTCTATTTAGCGGTTTCCTGGAAGATACAGTCTCCACACCCTCCATGTAGCCAGAAGCCCAGATCCACAATTTCATCATCGTTCAGCTCAATCTTACATGTTTCTGCGATTTCAATATTAGGAACTTCACAGGGGGAACACAACTCTGGCTTAGAAATAGGTCCCACCAGTTTTGCTGATTCTGAACCATTACGAACTACAGGCAAATTGCACATATGCATAGAAATCTGCTCGTTTAAGGTGATTGACTCATGATCAACAGTTTCACCCAATGGTACGTCAGCTACTTTGATATCTTTTTCACTGGCCAAATGCCCACTAGATGACCTAGCCTCAGGGTTGTTATTTGCATCCCCAGTTGTCACATAACAAACCCCTGCAGTAACGCTAATCTGAGATGTCCCACCAGACCAATTTGCACTAGTTTCAGGAGAAGTAGTCAGTTTTCTTTGTGGACAAATATATGCCCTCTTCTCTGTTTTGTCTGGCTTCACCTCTACCATTTCATGTTCACTTTTTCTCTTACGATGCTTTCCAGAAGACCCAGACGGAGACATTTTGTCGTCTTCACAACCTTTTCCAGCCTGCTCATTTAAGTGCCTTGATGGACGAGAACGTTTATGCCCATCAGGGAAAACAAAATTAGGAAGCTGCTTTCTGCGTACATGGGAAACATAAATATCCATTCCTGGTTTCCAAAACATGTACATGCTTATCTCTTCCCTGAACTCATCAACTGTTCCCCGTATATCAAATTGTTGACGTTCTTGACCACTTCCTCCTTCTTTCTTTCGCAAACCCATAAAAAATGCAGAATTAGGGCACTGCTTGGATGAGTCTACATATTCGTTTGGATTAGGATGGCACTGCAGCATTCCATCTGTATCCCGCTCTATCTGCACACCGATGCATGGAAACCAAAAATAGAAAGTAACACTGTCTTAATCATTTTATCTTAAAAGACCAATTATAATTAGTAAAGAAAAGTTGGCCAAAACATCAGTCGATTATACCCCTTTCTAACATGTTTAGAAGAGATAGCCTTTACCTTCAAGGTGAGTTGTCTAAATCGAGACTCCACCCAGCCTTTCCAAGCTAACAAATCATCAGCATCTGCTGCAACCATATCAACCTGCAGATAGTTCTTGTATGCCTCAAAGAAAAGATAAGGCTCAAACAGAACACTCCACTGGGCTTTGTTCAGCTCAATCTCCTGCATTAGCACAAGTCAGAAAGCAAAGGGTATTGTCAAATGTAGGCAGCTATGAAGAAATGTTTTACACCATTTAACGTCTCACCTCACAGATCCTGTTACCACACTGGAACTGCTCCATCATCACACGGAGAGTGCTTATGGAGACATTGTAGCTAGAATTCATACAAGGATAAGCAGGAGTTATTATTGGCATATGATGAGATCGGTCCCGAGGGTTTTTACGAGGATCCCATACCAAGAACCCTAGCTCATCCTCCTCTATTGGACATAACATGACAGGATTTGGCCAACGCCATTGTGTATACACTCGGAAAAACCGTGAAACCAGCATACTAGGAATTGCATTAGGATAAAACTGACAGACACGTGCAACCAAAAGAGCCCAATTTACGCCACCAAGGTATCCAGTAACCTACACACAAGGGGAAGGAGAAAATGAAAACCATTGTATGAAAGTGAAATGGCAATGAAAATAAAAGACCCAAGAAATTGCTTCTCTCACATTTGAATAAACACCGCGCCTTTTGGCCCAAAATTTCATGCATCTGAGCGTTGTGCGGAAGTGCTACAATATTACTAAGGATTAAAGGACATTCATGTTGATTAATTAATTGAGTAAGACAATGAAGCATATGATATGTTTACCTCAACATTTGGAACATGTTTAAGAATTTGATCTGCAACCCTGCACCCATTAAGACTTCGGACAGTTTGCTCATCAACATTATAAAGCACAGACATGTCTGAAATATCAATGTCCTGCAAATATGTCAATTTCAGAACTACGGTGACATTAAAAAAAAATTAAAAAAGGAGAATACACATCAACAACAATTTCAGACTATTAAAGGAAAAAAATTGTGCCATGTAAGAGTCAAGGACCTCTAAGTTTGTTCTGGAACTACAATGAAATTAATCCAAAAAGCAAGACTATTAAAGATAAAGAATGTCAGGGCATTCCGCTAAACAAAATGCTACTCGCAAAAGTAGTCATTCTGTAAGACAAGTAGCAAAAGGCGCAGCAGCAATAACATGTTTTATGCTTATAGGTTTATGTAAGTTAAAGGAGGCTGCCCATTGGCCTTTTTATCCACAGTAAAAAGCTGGAAGTATTAGGCTTCAAGCTTATAAATCAAATACAAACAAATGTTTAGAAAGAAAATAAAAAAGCCCTGAACAATGGAAATAAGAAAACTTACTTCTGGAACAACCAGAAGAGAAATACTTGCATAAAGAAGATCAATTGATATTCCCTGGAACTTGAACTTCATAACCGGTACATGAGCATCTGGAATTGGTTGAAGTTCAGTAACTTCTTCCATTTCAGCCAGTTTATCATGCAAAACAATGAAGAAGTCTTCCTGGAGAAAACCATTACGGAATTAGCATTAGCCAACTGAAGTATTTAGATTCACAAGGAACTGAACAGATGATAACCAAAATTATTGGTCACCTCTCGATTCACATAAGATGGCCCAACACATAAAGCATCTACATCTGCCCCTGGCCCATGTGCCTGTCAAGATTAGAATGTGTCAGTAAATTTCCAAATATTGATACTAAAATTCAATAAAGCAATATACTATAAAAGAAAGTACATTATAGTGATTGAAAACAACAAGTCAACAACTTGGCTTGGCTGCCCATGACCTACCTCAGCCAAGAGAATTGAAGTACAAGAAAAAAGATGGGCCAACTATAGTATGCACTGTCCTTGTGTGCCAATGCAGCAATTTCCATTAAACCTTTTTATGTTGAAAATATTGACCACGTGAAAACCCCTATTTCTTCAGCAGAATACCAATTACAAATACATCTTATCTTTACTAGCTTAATATTTTCCTTCAACTAGTTTCATAAAATCAGACATCTCCTTTTCTTTTAAAAATAATTTTTTCTGGGACATACTCCAAAAAGATTAATTTCCTGTATCACCAAAGAGAAGACAACTTGCCAACTAAAGAAGCGTTGCTCTCAGGCTATCAACTAACTCAGTATCTTTATACTTGAAAGTGCCAAGCATGTAGAAAAATTATTTTACAATGCCAGATAGTAAGCAGCGTCAGATGATATAATTATCAATTAGTAGTTTATGCATGCATATCTAGGAAAGGATAAAACAAAACAAGGGAAAAGTGGTTTTGAACCATAAGAGCGGCAAATAAAAAGCTCAGACGTACCCCAAGTCGATAAGACCCGAAAGTAAAAATGACAGCATTTGCATCCTCCAGCATCTGATCTGTGTAGCCCCTCTTGCGGGTCAGGTGCTTGACCCAAGCTTTTACAATCTAGATCGACAATATAATTATTTAGAACCATAAACACAACTCCCACCCCACCAAAAAAAAATAATAGTAATTGAAAGCAAAAAGGCAACAAATGAAAACACACCGTTGCATGCATTCCAAATAACTGTATACAAATTGCTGCGATTAGAAGAAAACATACAACCAATGAAAGCACAACAATCAAGTTGTTCAACAACATTAGTTTGATACTGTCTGTCTTCATCAATCAAATAATGCTGTCCTCCAACTCAACCAATAATGCATGAGCTCAATCCAGGGAATCACTCAGCGAAAAGCACACAGGTGCATATACAAATATTCCTCAATAGCATTCAAATAAAGCACTTCAATTCTATTCGCTAAATTCGTCCACTACTACCAAACTTTACAAAGATCATCCCAATAAAATTTTTATTTTGGAGAAAATGAGGAAACAACACAAGACGTATAAACTCATTAATCACCTGATCAAGTTGACCAATAACGTCTTTCCTCTTCGCATCTTCTTCCTCACTCGCGTACAGACCCGAAGCAACCAAAAACTTCCAATATAGTAACAATTAAAGAGCAAAAAACTAAAAATCAGTATAAATAAATCGAAAAGGAAGTAACTTTTCAATTTCATGAAAAAAAAACAAACAAAAAATCCGAATTTACCCTCTCCAATTCCAAATTACGCTGAGAATCAGCGTCGGTTGGCTCAGCAACAGAGATAGGTTTCGTGATTCCGTACTTCTTCACATTTAGCGTCGAAGAACCGTTTGGAGTCTCGGGACCCAACATTTCAGTGACCTAATCACAGGAAAGGCTTGCAACGAAACAAAATTGGGTACAAATTCAAAAAATTGCAGTACATATCAAGGCTAGATAGCAAATCATTTGAGAGAGAGAGAGAACGAAATCTGAGCGAATAAAAGGCTTGTAATCTGTCAAAATTGGGACTTTTGTTTGCAATTGATAGAGGATATGATGAAGGGAAACTACGGCTTTTTGGATCTAAAATTTAATTTTTCGAGAGAGAGAGAGAGAGATTGCCAGAGAGAAGACCAGAGAAAGATGACCGAGGGATGGGGCTGCTGGTTTCGGTGGACTCGGGTTAGGGACAGTTTGGAGGAGCGGTTTCGATTTGATTTACTCATATTAATTTATTTTTTATTATTTTTTATTTTCTTAATAGTCAAACAGTTGCTGCAGAGCCGGTTCGGAAAATGACAACGATTTTCCACTCTTGTAGTTTTAGGGTTCGTTTGTTCGGCGATTGTACTGTATTAGAGGGGCTTAAAATGTATTGAAATAATACAAGATAATAAAATGTTTGATTTATTTTTATTTGATTTACAATAAATGTTAATAATATAATATATTACTAAATATAAGATTGTATAAGAGTAACATAGTATAATCCAATACAATTCAATTAAATATTATATGATTCAATATAATGTATCAAACAAGTCTTTAAGAATAAAGATGGAAGTCGAATCTCTAATAAAAATAAATGTGAAGAAAAAATGTATAATATAAACACAAAATTAATATATGAATTATAAATTACAATATCAATTGGACCGAAAACTATGAGATGCATAAATCTTGCCAGATTTTTAGGAGAGATGGCAATTGAGGTCAGTATAGAAATGGAAAAAATGAAAACATTAAAAAAAAATTAAAAAAAATATCTATATATTACGAGAGCATCAATTGAGATTCCTACAAAAATAACCTGATATTTATATTATTTATTTATTTTCTCTCCATTTTTTATATACCATTTGAATGATATTGATTTGAACATGGGAATTATCAGATTATATTACACGGTATCGAATTGAGATTCCCATGAAAATACGTAACAATTGCGTTATTTATCTATTTTCTTTCCATTTTTTAATTTTTTTTCAAAAATGATTTATATTATATGGTTTTAAAAAAGATTAATTGGTTAAACCAATTAAGAAGCACAAACTCTCCCTCTAATAGTGATTAGTGAATGTCACTGTCACGATAGAGGAACCCACAAGCAGTAGCAGAGAGACAGCTAACATAACAAACTCAGCCACACTTAAATTTCTTCTCCAAACCAAACAACAACACTACATGCTCCCTCGCCTCTCACCTCTCCTCCGCACCGTCCCCTACTCCACCTCCGCCACTCCAATGGCGCGTTCCCTCGCACGCGCCACTCCTCTCTCCCTTCATCCAGCCCGAACCACCGTCGCCTTCTTCCACGGCCACTCCTCTCCTTCTAATGTGGCCTTCGAATCGTACGGCACGAGCCGTTCCGACGAGTCTTGTCTAATGAAGTCGTCGGTGTTCGGGCGGGGGTTTCACGCGCTGTGTGGGAGAGAAGAGGAGAGAGTGTTGAGACCGTCGAGAAATGTCTCTGCTGCTGCGCAGAGAGGGTACCGGAAGGTGCGGAGACGAGCGGTTAAGAGCAAGGAAAAGGAGCTGGAGCTCAATGTCAGTATATGTATTGAAGACGAGCTGCCTGATGACCCCGAAATCTCGGTAACACATTATAACCTTTTAAGCATTGTTGTATTGCTTTTTATTTATTATTTACCAAATTTCATTTGCAATTGGAAATGTTTGTTTTTGTGCTTGTATTGTCCAATGTGTTTAGCTATGGTAGAGTTTGCTCTTAGAAATCTTCAATGCACCTGGTGTAAGGAGCCACTCAACTCATGTCATGTGTCATGGAAAACAATTTGATTCGTTATCTATGTCACATTATGGCATGATGCCATTAGATAAGGTGCATCGAAGATTTTCTACCATTGCGGTGCCTAGTTTGTAATAATCCTGTCAACAACCGTATTAATAATGTCGCGATTAGTATAAAAAAAAACATGGTTGATGTTATGTGTTTCTACTTTGATTTATTTGTTAACATGCTGCAGAGTATTGCAGAACTTCTTCGTCTTAATGCGCCGATGTTGATGAAATCAGCGTTTGAAAGTTTGAAAGACTCGGAGTATAAAACAAGAGATACTGCCATAGAAGATATTGGTGGGTTCGGAAGCATTGAGTTGTCTATACTGCTTTGCAATGATGAATTCATTCGCAAACTTAACAAAGAATGGAGGGATGAGGACCATGCTACTGATGTTCTCTCCATGTCGCAACATGTCCCTGAACTCAAACTTCCTATTGTAAGAAGTCTGTTAGTGATTAAAAATTCTCTCTCTGGAGTGATAACCATCGATTTGACATGCTTCCCTTCTTTGGCAGCTGATGTTAGGTGACATTGTAATTTCTGTCGAGACTGCTGCAAGACAAGCAGCGGAAAGAGGGCACTCACTTCTTGATGAAATACGCATCCTCATGGTTAGTTTAGCAGTTTTTTGTTTTATAAGTTCAACATTTTTCACTTTGTTGCTTTAGTTATGATTTTTGTTATTTCTGTAAGAATCATATATCGTAATGGAAGAATAATATGTTAAAGAATCAAACTGCTGTTTGTTCAAGGTGTAAGACATGCTAATATTTCATCTTATTAAATTAAAATTTGTTCCCTTGCTGTAGAAGAAAACCTAGATCTACCTTGTGTCCTTGTGCTTCTTTTGTTTATTAAAAAACTTTTCTATTGCACACCAAAGAGTTGTGTCTCTCAGTGTATGGAAATTTTTTTGTGGTGGCGACGCTCTGCAAGTGTCATACCATCTCTTTGTCTGAGATTTTGCATATGTTACAAAGCAAATTGAATTAACACACATTTAAATAGGCTGTATGTTACTGACTTTTGTGAATATTACTTTGTCAAATAGTGCAGCATGTAAATTGAGTTTCTTAATTCCTTTACCCTCTGCAGGTTCATGGGTTATTGCATCTTTTGGGTTTTGATCATGAGATTAGTGAAGTGGCCGAAGAAGAAATGGAGAAGGAAGAGGAAAATCTATTGAAAAGTCTGGAGTGGAAGGGGAAAGGATTGATACAGAGTGCATATGATTCCGAAAGTAATTTAAATCTTAATATAGAAAATCCAGATGGTAAATATATCTTATAGATCTTCCCTTTGGATGCATACTGTCTTTTTTCATTTTGAAGGTAGACTAGTTGTATACAAGTTGGCATAGAGCCCAATCTGACAGATAAAGTGTTAAAAGACAGGAAGAAAGAAGGAAGTCTTCGATTCTATAAACCAAAATTCAGCTATATCTTCTGTGATATGGATGGTGAGACAGCACCTCCAGTGTCTTTGAGTATTCATTTAATTTTCTAAAAGCTTTTTTATTGAATTATTATTTATTCAAATGCAAGGTACACTGCTGAACAGCAAAAGTCAAATTACATTGACAACTGCAAAAGCTTTGAAGGAGGCATTATCAAGGGGTGTAAAAGTGGTGATAGCCACTGGAAAAGTAAGAGCAGTTGGTATTTCGTTTTCTCACTTCTTTCATGATTATCAGGACATTTTTTTCTAGAAGCTCATGTTGAAGAAATGTATCTTTTCGTTATGCATTTATGTGATAAAATAAAATATATTTCCATCTTTTTTAACCATTTTTCAGTTAGGCTTATCTTTTCTTTATACTGTTGGTTATCTTTTCTTTTCTGCTTTTGTTCCATTAAGTTGATAAGTTGCTTGTTTGATTGAGGTTCTGTTCACTAGTTCTGATTTGATATCTTAAAACAGACGCGTCCAGCTGCGATAAATATTTTGCAGATGGTAGATTTGGCTGGTAGAGATGGCATTATCTCAGAGTCCTCTCCTGGGGTTTTCTTGCAGGTTTTGCTTTCTTTCATTGTTGAACATATTGCTTCTCTTAAACTGGATAATTCACATTTTCCATATTTTTGAAGTTGTACATGTTGAAAAATAAATATATTAATCCATTGATGATAATGGCACCCATCAATTGTTTACATGTTTCTGCATTTGTAACATGATTCTGTCTGTTAATTTTGTATTACCATGTGTTGCCTCTTATTAGCTACTTCTACTCAATTCCAGGGACTGCTTGTTTATGGTAGACAGGGTCGGGAGATTTTTAGAAGGAACTTAGAACCAGATGTCTGCAAAGAGGTAATATGTTTGTACTTACATATTTAAATGTCTATTAATTTTCATTGGGATTTTGTTTCACTATTTCTTAAGTGGCAATCTATGTGGAAAAAGAAAAGTTCAAGTTCAATTATCTAAGTTTTTTTTTGTGCATGTGGTCTATGAGTCTAGATTTTATCTGGCATGTTACAGGATATCTTTCTGTTCCACTGTAGGAAAGTGTAGCAAAGTGGCCAATTTGCTACATGGCAGTCAATTTTGCCTAACAATATTGATATCATATTTTTGTGATTAATTGGGCTGCTGCCTGTTGTGTGGCGAGGTGGTGTTTTCATCTGTAGCCGGTGGTTGCTGGTTCAGTGTATAACACATGAACTGGTGTTTCTTTTAAACTACGTGCTTTGGTATTTATGCTAACTGCTAGTAACTTTAGTTGGAACTGTTTTGGGCTGTCTAGCCCAAATAGTAGAAGGGCGGGATGATTGTTTTGTTCAAATCTTAGTATATCACCAGTCAAAAGTGGAGAAAGTCAGAAAGCAGAACACTGAGACCATACAGTCTTTTAAACAGTAATTACATTTCAGTTCTTGTATCATAGTCAAAGTATTTCTTCTCTACCAGGATAAAAAGAAAAGTCATTGCCTGTAATATTCATTTATGGGAATCAGTATCATATCAGTTTTTAAGATATCTGAAACTTATGAGTATCTTCTGTTTAGCATCAGCATTCACGAATCAAGTAGTAGATTGTTTTAACATTCTAGACAAGGATGCAATTCTTTCGACGTTATAAAACATGAATTCGTAGCTATCAATTGCAGGCATTTATGTATTCTTGGGAGCATAAGGTTCCTCTTATTGCATTCAGTGAGGATCGTTGCTTAACATTATTTGATCATCCGCTTGTTGACTCGCTGCACACTGTATATCACGAGCCAAAGGTACCTTATTCTTCGTTAGTCTTTAACAAATAATCATTCTTGCTTATTATCTGAAAAAAAAAATTAACACAAGAAATCTTTGCAGGCAGAGGTCATGCCTTCAGTTCAGCATCTCTTGGCTGCGGTTGAAATACAGGTATAGCTGGAGAATGACTCAAGCTCATACTGAGAATAAAGAAATTTCATAGATGTTTTATATGATGAGAATGCACATTCATTGTTAATTAATTATTTTCTCTAAACAATGCCATTAAGGAAATAGAAAAACTGCATACTGATTAAAGTCAAGTGTGACCAGTAATTGCGGGCATGTTGACTGACTATAGTTACTGTCAGTGTGAATTTACGTAAAGGTGTCAATATTTTAATGTGAACTTAATCCTTTGAAAATTGACATGCATTAATTCTCGAGTTCACCTAGTTGTCTTAGCTTCTCCCGCATTTCCTTATATTTTATTTGTTAACAGAATAGATGGCCATGGGTTCTGGTGTATGGGATGTATGCACTTATAATATACTTGAATATGAACATCCTTTTAGGAGGAGAAAAAACTGTTGCATTCATGTTGTTTTGCTCAATAATTTATCCCAATTGGTCTAAAGTGAAGAGCGTGGTCACACTAACAAACTATCATTCTTTTTTATGTTTGTTCTCATCATCACTTATCTTTCTGGATTTGCAGAAGCTCCTCTTTCTAGACACTGCTGAGGGAGTGGCTTCTACCATACGGCCATACTGGTCGGAAGCCATAAAAGATCGCGCCCATGTTGTTCAAGCTGTTCCAGACATGCTCGAAATTGTCCCCCCTGGAACCTCAAAAGGGAGTGGAATACAGATGCTACTTGATCATTTGGGTGTCACGGCAAAGGAGGTATCGACCTAATATAATCTTCCTCATATCTTGTGTTATTTTTGTATCAACCTAAAATGATTCACCGGTATAACTTGCTTTTACGTGATTAGCAATTGGCATCTCTGAAGTAGAAGCTTTAATTTTAAAATCACAATCTTACAAACGAATTATAATTCCTTATTTTTCCAGATAATGGCAATTGGTGATGGGGAAAATGACATTGAGATGCTTGAGTTGGCTTCTCTAGGTATTGCTCTCAGTAATGGAGCAGAGAAGACAAAAGCTGTTGCCAATGTAATTGGTGCCAGCAACGACGAAGATGGCGTGGCTGATGCCATCTATCGCTACGCGTTCTGAAGTTGATATGGCCCGTTATATACGTTGTGGGATCCAACCTGCAAATTTTTGACACATACTATTCCTATCATTTTTTTTTTAGGAAGAAGAATAATGTACAAGGTGACCTTGGTACTATTAAATTGTGTATGATCTTATTTATGGCTTTGTATAATTGTATAAGGAATCCCGACGCTCTAATTTTCTATTTTAGAGCAAGGGCCGACTTGCAACATTGTCTATATTTGCACCTCTATTTTATATTAAAACTTCAAATTTGCTTCATTGTTATCATAAACCCAATTCACCTCCTCGTGGATTGTCTAAAGATACTAATGCAATCAACTATCTAGCTCTCCCCCAAACCAATTTCAATTAAAGGGAAAGGAAACAAGATAAATTATATCTTGGATATTAATGCTGGAGTTTTCTAACAATGGACTTTGGAGAAAACCCGAACTGAGTTTATAACACTTGTTATGTGGAGCAACTTGGTTACATTGGAATTTTACACCGAGCTCAAATAAAATGAAAATAAATTAAGATGAATAAATCATTTTGCTTTGCAAGGAAGAAAATGGTACAAACATTCTCAATTTAAGAAACAGAACAAGCTTGCCCCTGTGTGCCGAACATAATCAACTTTAAAGTCTCAAGCTCTCTTGTTGTACTGTGCATTTCTCCTTGCACACTCCAAGATGGTTTTATCAACAGTGATAAAGTAAGCAGCAATTGACGCTGATAAGAAATAAATGATGCCAAGCGTTAACATTTCATTCCTTAATATCACTTTGAAAGCATGCATATCCAACAGAGATCTAGTTAGATCCGCTATTGTTATGTAGTGGAAATTACCCCATAAATTAGTCATCATATGCAAAACATGAACATTTAAAGATTCTACGAATCTTAAAAAGTTATTAAATTTCTGATTTTACCTCCAGATATCACGAGTGCCTGGCCAGTATAATTGAGGTTTGTCTTCGCCCAAGGAATGGTTCGAACTGCAACCAGCTGATAATACAAAAAGTAAATAAGACACCAAACAAAAATTCCATGATATGCTGCTATTTGATGTGAAAATAGAAAATGAAATAAACAGAATGTTGAAATTGACATTCAACAGAATATTTCAAAGCACATTTTTTTTCTAATAAAACAGACATTGGTAGCTGTCACAGTGAAAAGCCAGTGAGTTTCAGGGGTTGCTACAAAGATAATTTCTTTTCTTTTTTAAGTATTATAAGAACTATTACAATAGGATTGTCAGGAACTGCCAAAATCAAACAATACATGCGCGGCCAGGATATCTACTCCCATAACAGGAGATAACTACTCCCACAACTTGGGAAGAAAACTCCCCACACATGCTTGTAAAATCTGCATGGTGGGATTTGAACCCTTCACCAATTAGGTGGAAGGGAGGTGCACTATCAGCTATGCTAAGAGGTGATGGATAATTTCATTTTCGGGAAATTGAATTAATTATACAATAGAAAACCTGGTTTATTTATGGTTATGGTCCAAAAGCTCATAACTTACAGCCAATGTTTCAACTTTCAAGAGACAACGAAATTCAGAAAGAATTCAATCGCAGGCAAAAATTCTCAATCCAAGTCCCAAAGGCATTACTGCCAAATAGAATATAGAAGCATCAAAAACAGGGAAAATCAAACAGCCACCACATTCTAACAAAAAATGAAAACTTGGATTCATAACTATCTTGTTTCATGGGGACCTAGGCAGCCCGATAGTCATACATCAAAGGACTAAATGCACCTCTTCTTTAACCTTAGCATCACCAAATGTAGCAATCACGGTGAAGTGAAGCTTGCAATGGGATGGACGGACAAATATCATCACATAATATGTCATAACATTTAACATCATTCTGCATTTAGCATATGAAGGCCTATGGCAGACTATCGCATCATGCAGTCACGAGAGTAGCCTTTAACATCAGATAATTCTCTCAAATTTATCAATCAAAAACTCATCCCAGATCAGTCTAGACCTGGCATGATATTCCCTATTATCCACTATAAACAAACATCTTCTCTTTCATATATAATCCCAGAAAATCTATTATGGTAAGCTCCTCCACTTAAACCAGGGGAGCAAAATCCTTTGTCACCGACTCACCAACATTATGTCAATTCAGAGGAAATTAACTGTTATTAGCCTTAAACCTTGACCCCAGCAAATGACACTTCAATTATGCACGGTAATTACTCGAAGTAAATCCGCGACGAACATGGCATGGACATATAACCATTCAAAGAAAAGCCTCATATATTCTCCTAATAAATTTCGTCCATTCAAAGCATGCAAAAACCAAGAACAAGCCAAAGACTTTAACCCAACAAAACTAATCGTCATTTATGCTTTAAAAAACACAACAGAAACAGAAAATTATAGATAAGTAAACACAAACACACATAAAACAAGAATATCAATGAAATTATAAAGTTGAAAAACATACAGTAGGCACAGCACTGGCAACGCAGGCGATGGCAGCTGCCTTCAATCCAGCTCGAACGCCTTCTGCATATTAGTACAATTCAAACACCAAAAACTAATAATATCAGATATGATATCGACATCTCTAGACAATTACAAAATCGGTGATTGATTGATTGATAAGATGATAAAAAGAGCAAACCTTGAACGCATTCTTTGGCAGTCTTGCGATCTTCAGCTGGAGAAGGAATCACCACCGAATTTTTCCTTGTCGCATTTGCCCAAATGTCTCTTGCTTCCGATGGAATTCCCATGTCCTTCTTTCTCTTGCGTTCTGTTCCTTTGGATTTGATTGCTTTTTTTCTGTTGTTTGTTTACTTGAATCTTTTGACAAAAACTGGGTTTATATATAAGACTGTTGAGCAGCAGCCAACAGACTTCGTACACTTGTCAAAGAATACCAGGCATCGTGTCCAAGTTCCCTTTCTCTCCCTCTCTTTTTTTTAATTAATGAAAATCTCGAATTCGACCTGGGCACCAAGTATAGAATAAAGGGTAAATATCATTTCGTCCCTTTAGTTTACCCTATTATCCGTTTTGATCTCCATCGTTTCAGTATTGGCCATACAGGTCCAAACATTCACTATTAATCGTTTTTTGGTCCCTACCGTCAAATTCTATTAGGGTTCTGTTAAACAAGTGAGGGTATATTAATTAAATGATAAAAATTAAAAACAATTTAAAAATAAAATAAATAATTAAAAATTTTAACAAAACCTTAATCTTATTCTCTATCTCTCACCATCAGATCCAAACCCATCAATCTTATTCTCTATCCCTCACCACTACCACCATCAACCACTCATTGTCAACCATCATAGCCGAGAAAGAAGAAGAAGAAGAGAGAGAGAGAGAGAAAGAAAGAAGCGATAGGCACTGGATCGGGCTTCCGGTTCGTCATCGTCGTTATTTCTTGGCATCGCCATCGTTGTCGTCGCTTCTGGTTTGAAATGTTTTGAGTTCGATCACATCTCAATACTAGAACTATTTTCTCTCTCATCTCAATCTCTCATTTCGATCTGGTTGTATTTGTGTTTATGTGTGGGTGGGTTTGGGTTTGGGTTTGGGTTTGGTAGTGGTCGGGTTTTTGTTTGGTTCTGGATGGAGATGGAGATGGGGTGGTCAGAGATGGAGGTGGTTGTTTGCTTGGGGTTGATGGTTGTTGGATGGTGAAAAACTGATTTTGTTCTGGATTTGTATGAATGTATGATTGAGATCTGAGAATGACGACGACTGCGATAGTGGTCTGGTGTTCATTCTTGGTTCTGTGTTGAAGGGGAGAGAGAAGATGGAGATTTAGGAAATGATACAAGAGGTGGATTGTCTTGGATCTCCAAGAGGTGGATCTCCACCAAATCCAATTTTTAAATTTATTTTTTTTTTGGATTTGGTGGATATCTGGATCTCCACCACCACCAAATCCATTTTAAATCCAAGAAAAAATATCTTTATTTTGTTTATTTGATTGAGTTTGATTAAATTTCATTTTTGTTTTAGAAATTTCTTCTCTTTTTTTTGGATTTTGTGGAGATCTGGATCTCCACCAAATCCATTTTAAATCCAAGAAAAAATCTTTGTTTGGGTTTTTTATTTTGAGTTTTTGTTGATCATGATGGAATATTAAGGATCCATTTAAGTTTTTTTTTTAATTAGGTGGAGATCCAGATTGGATCCCTACTATACATCTCACGAGATGGACGGTGGGGATCCAATCTGGATCTCTACCGAATCCATTTTAAAATTTATTATTTTTGAATCGTTTAAATATTTATTAGAACGGTAAAATCATGATTTTACCTTCTGATCGTATCAGAAAACCTGATTTTAACGAAAACCGTTACAGAAAGACTAAATTAGCCAATACTGGAACGACGGTAACTGAAACGGATAATAGGATAAATCATAGGGATGAAAATGATATTTACCATAGAATAAATCCATATATGCAGGGACGGACACACGCGGAGATGTGAAGCCCATGCCCCAACTCAAATTTATATTAAAAAAATGATTTTATGTTATACATATATATATATAGTAATAATAATAATAATAATAATACACTTTAAAAACATATCATTAGTCTGAATGATAGAGTTTCTCCGATTCATCCATGATTTCTGACTTCTTCTACAACAACATAATCACTTTATTTCTCACATCATCGTTAAATTCTTAGCTACTTTTAATTTTTTATTTATTTAATTTAATTTTATTATATAGTAAATTATATATTATTATTTTGAATTTTTCTTATTTCTAATATTTTTAATTTGACATACCTAACGTATTCAATCATTAAGCCCTAAAATCTCAAAATTTAATTTATTGTATTAAAATAGTCCATCTATTATTATGATTCATTTATTTTATCCTTTATATTTTTATTTATTTTATTATTTTAATTTATTTAAAATCAATAATTAGAATAATCAAAAATTCAAAAACATATCTAGTAATATTTATTAATCAAATATTTTTTTATAAATTTAAAGTGAATTCATTAGGAATATAAAACAAAATTTTTTATTATAAAAATATATATTTTTAAGAATAAATATTATAATCTTTCACTGTTCATGCTTTTTTTCCTTGTTATTATTATTTTTTTAATATTTTGTTTCTTATTTTTAATTCTTTTGAATGTAAGATTATTTAGTTCATCTCGAATAAGTGTTTTTTTTAAATTCATTATACCATCAATTTTTTTATATAAAAAACTCATTTTATTATGATTTTAAATTTTAATTATTTTTTTATATAATTATTATTTTATTCAAGAGCCCCACCTCATTAAGATTTCTGGATCCGCCACTACATATATGTATATACAATTTTTATTTAAATTGTTAGACAAGTTAGAAGAAGTATATAACTAGACAACTTGTCCATTGAGTTGGTGGGCTGAAGACTTCAAAATGAAGCTACACCATTGGTCCAAACATTGATATTTGTATATATATATATATATATATATCTTAACATTTTCTCATTAAACCGTAAATTATAAGTATAGGAGATCTCTTTAAGGTAAAAGTTACATTCTGAAACGTGTTTGTAGAGTCTAATCTCATCAGGTCAGGGCTCTTCCACACATGGCTTGAAGTCACCTCAACTTCTTTTTATATATATAATTATTTGATTAATTTATCTTCGAGTGATGTTATTGGCACACCCCCTACTGATCTATTCATGCCCCATTTTTTAAAATTTTGATTTAATTAAATAAAAGAGTGGTGTTATTGGCACACCCCATACTGATCTATTCATGCCCCATTTTTTTAATTATATAATTTTTTTTCCTTTATCAAAATTACTTAAAGAGACATACAATTTAGGAAAGAAATATTCTACAAAGTAAATCTATTAAAATCTCACATTCCTTTTCCAAAAAAAAAAAATTAACTCTTAAACCGTAAAATCTACTTCTTACATACATATAAAATATTATGGAAGAGTTTGAAAACGATGTCAAAAATATGGACAAATTGTCTAAGAACGATGTCAAACATCTTGAAGAATTGTCTGAGAATGACATAAAGCAAGAATTGTCTGACAGTGATAGTAAGCATCTGGAAACAATTCATTCTCTGGAAATAAGTTTGAAGTTTATTTTTTTCTTTAGAATGATATCAAGTTGTCGTTGTGTTGAAGTACCCTGTTATTTTTTATTTTTTCTTTTCCATCATGAAATAAGAAAAAAAAAACTAAAAAAAAAAAGAAATAAGAAAAAAAATAAAAATAAATCAATCAATGAATGTGAGAGAGATGTATACAGATACATATATTAGAGATAGAGAGATCATATATGGTGTTTATTAAGTAAGAAAAATAAGTAAAATGGGTAGTTTTGGAAATAAACCAAAAAATTTAATAAAAACATTTAATTTTATTTAATTAAATCAAAATTTTAAAAAGTGAGGCATGAATAGATCAGTAGGGGTGTGCCAGCACCACTCTTTATCTTCATTTACAAACCATAAACTATACCTTTTCATATAAAATTGGTTTTTGTTAAAGAAATGGAATGAAGAATAATATAAAAAACATCAGCCTAACAAAACACTTGACTAAAAAAAAAAAAACTCCCATACTAGATAACATTCCCGATTTTACTATAGATCAACACAATGCCATTCAAAAATCTTGAGAATAAGAGATACATATTTGATACCAGGATGACTGAGAAGCCATAATTTTTCACTCTCCAAGCACCAAAAACACTTCAACCTCACACTGAAACATCCATGATCAAAGAAAGAAATTTAAACAGCCTGCTCAATTAGATAATCGCCGAGCTTTTCCACAATCATGTTGCATTGACCAGGAGTCAGGGGCTCGTCATATATGCCGATTATCAAAGCTAGATTGGTCTTCTTGACAGTAACACCACCAGAGCCCTGAAAGATGTGTTACATTTGATTAATAAAAAACAAGAGAGGAACACAAAAATGTAATACAGGCAAATCAGTTACTAAGAATTGTCAAGAGACAAATCACTTTACATGTCATATTTGGTACCCTCTCAAGAAACAAATCGAAAAATGAGAACATGAATCACAATTATAACCACCAATGCGGATTCCACCATCAAAAAACAGCGCTAACTTTGAATGAATATCAAATGTTGCAGTCTTTATTATAAGGAAAAAGTCTCGAATAAAGCAAAAATGTATCATTGAATAACATGACTCTATATGTGCAGTGGTGCAGTAACTTAATTGTATAAGAAGGGACAGGATGCGTATTTCTGACCTTCTTTCCTCGAATTACAGCCCCCGATTCACCTTGAATCACCATGTACTTTACGCCACCAAGGAATAAGCCAGTAGGTGCAAGAGATCCAGGTTCAGCAAAGTCATTCATAATGCCAGTAATTTCTGCAGGTGTAAACTGCATACCAGAAAAAAAAACATTAACGAAAAAAATAAATAATAACTGAACATCATCAATCCAGCAAAAAACACCAAAACTAAACTTTTAAATAACCACATGGCTGTTCAACAATCAAGTTCATATAATAACAATTTCATATAGATGTGTCAAAAAATCGACATTCCCAAGTCCAAAATGTTGTCTACTTGTTCACTAGCGGTTTTCGAATTGGAGAGCATAAGCATTATAATCATAGAGATGATAGTACTGATGGAGATGAGCAAAAAGCTGATTATTGATGCTAAAACAGATAAATGGGTAATCATATTATATATCAATAGAGACACTACTCTTCCTAATCAAGCACAAATCCTAAGCAGATAGAGTAGTCTAACAACAACAGCAAGTCAGCAACAAGAAGGTGGGTCAGCAAAACATAATCTGGATTCTGGATACATCATATCAGACGTATAATATATGTATATGCATACTAATAAAAAACAAGTAGAAGAAGTGAACCTGAGGGAAGGCATTGCTCTGGGCCCAAACGGTGCCGTCGTGGCCGATGATAGCAGCACAAGTGAGATGCTGTTGTTGGTCGTCATCAATCTCGCACATCAAGTGCTCGTCCACGTACTGCTGCCACGACATCGTATTCTTCTTCTTCTTCTTTTTATATTATATGATCGATTGTGTATAGCAAATAGAAATGGAGGAAAGATAAAGAGGTTAGATAGAGCTTGGAGTCTGAAGGTTGGCGTCAAATCTAAGCTGGTAATGGTAAAGCCACGCGACAAACTTGTCCACCGCGTGGGACCCTTTTCATTCTTTTCATCTTCAATCAATTAGTAGGACATCTTCATTTTAATTCGGGATATAATTAATTCATTTTATCCCGCGTAGATAGTCTCGTTAAATACTTTGTCTCATCCAATTTCAGTAATAGCCATTTTCTTTTTTAAAAACTAAAATACTAGACGTTTTGCTTCATACTGTAAGACTAGTACTTTGACCATTAAATAGCAAGGGTAATATTGTAACTTCACAAGGAGGACATGAATGAGAATTAATTTTGGAAGGGTAAAAAAGGAAAAACAAAATAACAATTAATGATTTAATAATTACAAAATAAATATACGGATGAAATGTAAAAATAAAACATTTATTTTAAAAAAAAACATTAATATAAAGAATAATAAAATAATATAATGATATAATTATAAAAAAAACTAAAACGATATTAAAAAAATCTCCACCGTCCATATCTGAGATGACGGTGAAGATTGAATCCGGAGATAACGATGATGAACTATGTTGAATTGTTTTTTTTTTTGTAATATTGAATTGTTTTTTTTAATTACTGAATTTTTGGTTTTTTAATTTATTATCTCCACCGTCCATCTGGTGATCTATCTTTTTTTTTTCAATTATGTTTTTTTAATACATTTATTATTTTTTAATTCTAATAAAAAAAAGGTATCATTAGGGATAAAAACATATTTTCTTCATAACTCATTTGTTCAGGAGTAATAATAAGGTCTTTTAATTAATTTTTTGACGGTCAAAGTATTAGTCTAAAGGAAATCCTAACGGCAAAAGACAAAAAATCTAATATTTTGGTTTTCAAAAGGAAGAATGACAATTACTGGAACTAGAGGAGACAAAGTGTCTAATAAGACAAACTACAAGGAGGAAAATGATTATATCCCTTTTAATTCATAATATTTTAATAACATATGAATATTGAAATTTGAAGTGCAAAAATGTATTGTATGTACCTGCTCTATTCCTATATATCTTGGTGGCCATCAAATTGATGACACACTGTCAAAATGGCCATTATATTGGAAAGTTGTTCCAAAATGATCATTTTTAACGAAAAATGTGACACTAATGGCTATTCCATCCGATGAGTATCATTTTAGTAAATAAGGGGATGACATTAATTTATTTAAAAAAAATTAGAAATCAATTTTTTATTTTATTTTTTGAAACGAATAATTATATTTAATATGTGTATATATGTATAACATATCTCATATATATATATATATATATATATATATATATATATATAAGAGCATCTCTAATGCAAGCGTGGTTTGTGAAAAAAAAAAGATACCACGTAGAATAAATAGACATTCTGTAAATAATTGTATCTCTAATGTAATTGTGCATATCCAACCTCTCATATCCAACCTCAAGCTGACGTGGCAAAAAAAAATAATAGACATTGTCAACATGACCGTCCACTTTCAGACGGTCTGTTGTACAACCCCTTTTTAGGTTGACTCATCAAACATTTAAAATTGACATTAATTTTTCATCTATTTTTTATAAGGAAATAAAATAAAAAAGAAAATAAGAAATAAAATTAGATACGTCATTAAAACAAAATGTGTTTTAAATGGAAGCATTGAAGACCAAGTTTTAAATTGATTGTCTATCATGTCTATATTTATATCACATAGGAAGCAAGTATCTTGACATTGTTGTCATGTTAACAATTATTCAAATGCAAACCATTTTTGCATTGGAGATGCTCTAACATATATATATATATATTTATATATATATATATATATACAATAATTTTCACATAAGTGTGCACTGATAGAATTATATAAGGACATTGAATGTGAGCCACTCATTTTATATATTTTCACTTGGCATATATGCATTTGTCAAAACTCTTTTATAAATGAGTGGTTCACATTCAATGTCCTTATATAATTCTATCAGTGCGCACTGACAGGAAAAGAACTGTATATATATATATATATATATATATTTTTTTTTTTTTTGAGAAGATTAAGGCTACAAAATCTAAAAAATCTAAAAAATCTAAAAAAACAAAAAGAGACACGTGTACTGATCTAAACCATTTCTTTTGTATTTTGAAACAAATAATTATATTTAGTGTGTGTATATCCGTATAACATATCTCAAATATATATATATATATATATATATATATATTTATATATTTACACACACAATATAATTATTCGTTTCAAAAAACAAAAGAAAAAATTGATTTCCAAAAAACATCTCAAATAAATTAATGTCATCCCTTTATTTACCAAAAAAACCACTTATAGAAAAAATTGATTTTTAAAAAATATATAAAATAAATTATTGTCATCCCCTTATTTATTAAAATGTCACTCATTGGATGAAATTGAATGTAATTTGATGGAATTTGATAGAATCGTCATTAGTGTCACAAAATTCGTCAAAAATGGTCATTTTGGAATAACTTTCCAATCTTTTAGCCATTTTGATAGCGTGTCATCAATTTGATGGCCACCGAGGTAATTATCCCTAATAATAATAACATTAATAAAAAAAATAAAAAAAAAACCCACATACATAGGTATACAAATACTAACATGAACCTTGCATCAAAAGAAAATAAATAGAAAGTAACTTGGAACTTCACGGGAAGCCCAAGAAAATAACTGTCAAAATAAGCTTTTTCTTTTATTTTCTTTACTTTTATCTGTTGTTTTGGGGTTAGAAATGATACAGAAAACAACTTCTTTAGGATGACCAGAACCTCCTGAAAGGGAATGGCCGACCTGAGGATGAATTCAGCCGGTAACTCCTCCCTGTAAAAGACCCACCAGTTGCCCTTTCTGCTTCAACACGAGCTGTTGCCGGATGTCCCAACCTCCAATAACCAACAAGTTTATGCCTGTATCATACAACTTAAGGAATCCACATGAATACGATGCATACTATATAAAACGTAACACATGTAAGATTCTAAGGCAGCGCCAATAACTCCAACACCTAGGGTACAACAAATGCTTCTAGATTTGAATAGATGCGAGAAACAAGATATATGTTTAAGTGTATAATAAATGAACAAGGATACACCCATTTTGGAGTTTTCAATATGTTTCTTCCACCGGCAAGAGGATGTAACACTGTCAAGAAGTAGTATAGATGCCCTGCTATGATTCCAAGAAGATCTGGTAGTAGCGATGCACCGAACAAAACATCCATAGCAAGCATTGCCCAAGGGAGGTAAAACGCCTGCATTCCGCGAATTGATTTATATTAGCTAGCTTATACATCTCAATGCAGTATCTTTTTAGCTAGTTACATGTAATAGTAAGTGATACAAGATGCAAGGAAATGGTGATCTTATTCAAGCGCATATCGAGAAAAAGAATATTTGACTAATTGTACTTAGATTGTTACTCAAGCATATATGGGAAGAAGAATATTTGCCTAATTGTACCTAGATTGTTACGAGACCATAGATATATTTTTAGCTAATTACATGTAATAGTAAGTGTTACGAGATGCAAGTAAACAATGATTTCATTCAAACGCATACGGAGAAAAAGAAGATTTGACTAATCGTACCTGGATTGTTACAAGACCATATATGTTGATTTGGGCATTAGGATACTCTCTGCTCCATACATATATAAGCATGAACACCAACGAAACCCCCAAAAAGGGAGTCCATAACATAGGGATGGCAGCCAAAGCCTAAATAGTAAATACCCAAAAGACATTCATAAGACAGAAAAAGCTTATGGAAAGGAAAAAAAGAAGGTCAAAATATAGAACACTACAAGGCCAAACTCATTCAAGGCACTACAAGGATTGTATATACACCAACTATACACATACCAGCATTGTCAGAGCTCCAAAAATCATCATCCACAGGAAATCTGCTGTCCGCCTCTCAAAAGGGCCTTTTTCGAGCTGAACCCCGTATCTAGCTCTGCGATAATAGTAGGTTCCAGTAAGTAAGAACAGCACTAGTGTTATTTTCCAGTGAAATTTTTCTTGAAGAACCAAATTCCTAGATACATACTCTGCCTCTTTCTCTCACACATACACGATATTTTGTTATGCGAAAAATAATTTCTGTGATTAATATACTTGTATCATTATATAAATTTTTCTTAAAGAACCAAATTCCTAGATACATACATACACTGCCTCTTTCTCTCTCACATATTTCACACACATACCCGATATTCTGTTATGCACAAAGTAATTTCTGTGATTAATAAATATACTTACATCATTATGAGATGAAATCCAAAATTGATCGAAAACTTTCCAAGGAAAAAGAAATTGGTGACAAGCCTCCAAACCTATAAACCAACAATAAATCAAGTAACTTAGGTGTTAGAAATACCGAAATATATGCTCATTATCACTTAAATTTGATAAAATCACAATATAATATTCAACACATAGCATGATCAAAACAATGACAGTATCATACATGATTAACTCAATTCACAATTTGATCAAAGTCCATACCTGAAAGTGTGAGAACACTGGTTCATAAATCAACGCAATCGTCAAGGGACTATATAATCCTAAATGGAAGGCTGCAGTGGCCACCACACATATGGTCGCATAAGCTTTGCTGATAGGTGGAAGTGACTTGTAGAATCTGAATCAAAACAAACAATCAACTCAGGCATTGTTATCAGCATAAAAAATGTATCACCTGACAGAAAAATCATTTTTTTCTCAAGCAAACAAACAATTATTTCATAATATACATTCAATGCAATCCTAGTAATATCATAGTAATCAAATTGACTTTCATATAATAATCTGTTTGGCTACTAAGAAAATTTAGAACATTTAATAATACAGAAACTAGAAACTTCAAACTCATCAGTGTCATTATTTGTAGACTCATCTGAACAAAAATCGGATACCCATTTAAAAACGAAAAAACCACAAAACACTTTTTGCACTATTTTTGAAATCAGTGTATACACGTTCGAATTAGTGTTGACAGGAAACCATTTTTAAAAACAAAAATTGACATTAATCGAGAATTCCAAGTAATGATAAAAAATTAACCCAAAAAAAATGAAATAAATCACTGTAAAGTAATAGAAGATGTAGAGAATTACTCTGCTGGAGACGACATTTTATGGAACTGGAAACCTGATTCGATAACACTGGTTGAAACGGAATTTCAATTTTCAAGCAACGCGAGGGCGAGGCTATATAAATAGGTGATAATTGTGTAACAAGCCTTCAAGTTACACCGTTTAGTCTGGACAAGATCTTCTTACGTGGGACACTGACGTGGCGTATAGGGAGAGAGCGTGACAAGTGACAATATATTGCGTCCAATGTGAAGGCGCCAAATCATTAACATTATCAATTACTTCATTACTTATTTTTTTTATACAATAATTACCCTTTCTTAATTATCAAGACTTGAAAAAAAATATACTATGAAATTTTAATAGGATTGCTATATTTTGTCCAAAAATAAATAAATAACAGTCTCTCCTATTTTCTCAACGCAATGCAAGAGTGGTTTGTGATTAATATACATTCTATTAATAAATCTCTCTCCGATATAACTATGTAAATTCAACATCAAACTGATGTGGTACAAAAAAATACAGTATTAGATATTATTATCTACTTTCAGACGATTTTTTCTGTTAATTCAAGTATTTAAAATTGATATTAATTTTTCATCTATGCTTGGTAAAAAAAAAAAAAATTAAACAGAAAAAATATAGACACGTCATTAAAAAAATATATTTTAAACAGAAGTATTAGAGACCAAATTTTGAGTTGATTATCTATCAAGTCTATTTTTATATCACATGAAGCAAGCCTCTTGATATTGTTATTATGCCAACGATTATTGATATATAAACGAGTCTTACATTGGAGAAATTTTTTGCAAATGTAATGGAATAATGAAAACCCAACTAAATATATTTTTAAATAATGTACTAGTGTTATTCTCAAATAATAATAATAGTGTACCAGACTACCAGTGTTCTCGGGAAAAGGTTACTTGCATCTAGAAATACTATTTCAATGAGCCACCTCTCTATACGTAGCAACTACATTTGATAGCACATCAACTTTACATGATACACGTTAATTTCTTATGTGTCAAATATAGTGATCTTCACGTAATCACATATTCATAATTTAAATATATAAAAGCAAATGAAAATATCATCTCAATTGATGTAACACAAATTATCACCAATAATGATATATGATACCTATTAGTTTTGCACGTGTAATCCATAATTACAAATAGAAAATATTAAAAATCATGTAACAATTCAATTTAATGGGTGAATGAAAAATAAATCTCTTACGCAATGTGTATCTTCATTTATATTACTTAGATCGTTCAAAAAACTTAGAAAGTGGTGTTTTTGTAAAATGTGAAACATTTGACTTTTTATTTTTTTTATACTCTTCCGTGAATGACGAACAAGGTTACTAGAAAGGGTCGATCTGCCGTCATTATTGCCAAACCTTGGTGGGTTTCTGGTTTGGTGGGTTCCCAATCGATGTTTCGTCTGGGAGCGCTAGTCCCTACACAGCTGGTGGGATACGAGAGAATCTGATGAGTGTTTTTATGAGGCATTTTGATAATTGTAAAAAAAGACACATGGTTATAAATTTACAACTCAATAACTTTTCATGCAACATTTAGAGCTTGTTTATTTTTTTCACTTAAAATTTAATGGTTCTGAATCATAATTATTAAGTTGTTTTGTTTGTTTTTATAAGTGGTCAAACAACTTAAAAATGCCAAAAAACAACTTAAAATAAAAAGTGTTCATATATAATTATTATTTTTAGATTGTTTTTATTCCATATTATATGTATAATTGTTTAACGTGGTATAAATGTAAAATTATATGGTTTCAGACAATTTTACTTTTAAAAAACAAACATGTTGACAATAATACATTCAGATGTGAGGAAAAAAAAAACATGTCATTCAAGTTCAGATTTCAGTCCCTATTCATTTGCATAAAAATTCAGGACTATTCAGTCTTTAGACAAAAAAAACAAACGACCCCTTAGTGTATTTAGTGTATGTTTGGTATGGTTTTTGTAAAGATCAAAAACACTTTTTTAATACTAAAAGCTATTTTGAAGTTTTTTTTTGTTGTTTGGCAAAATTCAAAACAGCTTTTTTAATGTATGAATTATTTTAATTACCCTTTATAAAAGCCATTTTATATCTATTTAAAAAAAAAACTCAAAATTTAGACTTTTCCAAAAAGCTTTTTTTGAGTTTTTTTAAAACATACGAATTGTCTCAAATGCCCATACAACTCTTTCATTATAAATACATTGTCAACACCCTTTTTGTAATTTAAACAACCAAAAGCCATTTTAAAAACTACATTGTGAACACCTTTTTTGTAATTTACACAACCAAAAGCCTTTTTTTTGTTAGAAGCTCTACTACAAAAAGATATACTCTAGAAGCTTTACTTGAAAAGCCATACCAAACACACTCTTAGGCCCGGTTTGATATTGTTGTAACTTTTATAATAATTACTGTCGGATGTGCTAAAGGAAGAATCATTATTTAATTGTATTTTTAAAACTACGTACATCTCAAATTCAGTTTACATATGTTTAGTAATTTTATTATAAAAGTATTGAAATTAGTTATAATGACTAAAATATACATGAGCTATAATGACTAAAATCAATATTTAAATTAGAAAAAAAAATTCCGTAAGAACAATAAAAATATTTTAAAAAGATTTTATAAATCAAATCAATATTTAAATAAAATATTTAATTTTGAGATGAAATAACGTATATAAATGATTTTAATTTGATTTTATAAGAATAATAATGATATTTTAAAAGATTCATTAAATGTTGAAAATAGATTATTAGATAATCATTTTTAAAAAGTAATCCCTACATGCTTCTCAAAATCACTGTCAATTAATCACTTTTTAAAATTTTACTAAACATTATTTTATATTAAAATTATAAACTAATTTGATTTAATTTTTTTTAATGTAATACCAAACTGACCCTAAAATAATGTTCATTAATAAAACAAATCCCTAATATTATTATTTATGATTTTTTTCAACTTAGAAAAAGATTTTTTTGATGGATTGCCACTAACAAAAATAAAAAAAAAATAAAAAAAATAACTCGTTGAATTTTCCAAAGGAGGGCATCTTGAATAATTGTACAGCGAACCGGACCGCAGGAGACAACATTATTAGTTCTCGTTTCGTTTCAATTTTTAACTCCACGAATCCAAAACCAGACGAATTAAAAAGAAACCAGTGGATTATCTACAGTAACCAGTAAAGAAACGCCTCTTGTTTTGCACACAAAATTAAAACATTCGAGCGAATTCGCTTTGATCTCTCCCTCTCTTTTTTTTTTTCCACATCAGTGATCACCCCTCGCTCACGTGACTTCGAAATATCCTGTCCCTATATTCTCTCCAATCACTCTCCGATTCTCTCTCCCTCCATAAAATTTCACAGCTACTCTCGTTCTTCTCCGGTGAAACGATCGTCAAAATCGCCAATCACATTCCACTTTTTTATTATTTTTATTTTTATTTTTGCATTCAATATTGAAGAAACCGCGTAGACCGAGTAGAGAGTTGATTTTGGAGGTGATGGAGAATTCAATACAGCAAAAAGTGGTGAAAGGTGAAGCTGGTTATGTGCTCGAAGATGTTCCTCATCTCACTGATTACATTCCTGATCTCCCTGTACGTATATTTATTTTATTTGGTGATTCGATGATCAGTACTTGTTCAGTTTCCATAAGTTTTGCTTTCTTTGTTTTGCTATTCAAATCTAAATCTGTTTATTTGTTTAGTGATATATTTATTTTGTTGAAACCATATAAGTGGTTTTGGATTTGGATTTGGAGTGACTACTGACTAGTTCAAGTTTGATTTCATTTACTTCTTTCAGGATTTAACTAAGCATTGGTTTTTTTTTTCTTTAATCAGGGAAGATTATTATTTATTAGTGTTTTTTTTAATGAATAGGACTAACTGTTGATTATTGGAATTTTTCAAAATAAATTGAAAATTGTGTTCAGTATTTGATTTGTATAAATGAGTGAAAATGCGATGTTCAATTTGTTTTCACATTCTTTCAATTTTTGTCACTATCGATTAATTTTATTGGTGCTTGTTTGTATGACAGACCTATCCCAACCCATTGCGATTCAATGCTGCTTACTCAGTGGTTAAGTAAGTAAACATTTTGTTTCTCAGTCTTGTTAAAGTCCTTGCGGTTCTAGTGCTTTGCGGTTTGGTTGTTGCATTTGTTTACAATGCTCTTGACTTAATGTGTTGGGTTTGTGATTTCAGGCAGTATTTTGTTAATGTGGATGATACCGTTGCGCAGAAGGTTATCTATGCTTGAGTTTTTAATTTACTGAAAGATTATATGAATGTGTGTGTGTGTGTGTGTGTGTGTGTGTGTGATAAATGAATTATTTACCTCTTCAATTGAATATACTCTATTGAAGTTCACTGCTAAATGTTGGTGTATAAATGATGGTTATTTAAAGAACAGCCTTGACGGCTATATCCTTTTTAACAAGTTGGTGCTAGTATTTATGTGGCCTGGCTTGTCATCATTATTTGGAAATGAAAAGTTGTAACCCGAGTCAGATATTTTGTTTCAAATGTTAACTTGTTTCACTAATTATTTATTTCAAAATAACGTTTGGCTTGCATGTGATAGGGAACTATGCTTGATCAATGAAGCTAAACTGTAATTTTCTCTTTTGATCATTTACAGATTGTTGTCCACAAAGATAGTCCAAGAGGGACACATTTTCGACGTGCTGGGCCTCGCCAAAATGTTGTCATCTCTTCTTTTCTTGTTACTGTTAAATTGTTATTCAACCCTGCCCATGTTACTGAATTTTGATATCTTGTTCTTCAGGTTTACTTTGAATCAAGTGAAGTGCTTGCCTGTATTGTGACATGTGGTGGTCTTTGCCCTGGGCTTAACACAGTGATCAGGGAAATTGTGTGCGGCCTTTACAACATGTATGGTGTCAGCAAAATCCTTGGAATAGATGTAAGTGATCAATTGTTGTATGCTCAAGGTCAATGTATTGATTTTAGTCAGAAAATTATATTTCAACAAAATCCTTGGAATACATGTAAGTGATCAAATGTTGTATGCGCTAGGTCAATGTATTGATATTAGTCTCTGAAAATGATATTTCAACATGATATTGTCTTATTCATATCCCACATATATTCATACACTTGGTTATTTATGCAACATGACATATTGAATTATTTGACTCTCTGACCATCTGATTCTATTTGTTACATATGCAGGGAGGATATAGAGGTTTCTATTCCAAAAACACCGTCTCTTTAACACCTAAGTCTGTGAATGACATTCATAAGCGTGGCGGTACCATCCTTGGGACATCACGAGGAGGTCATGATACCTCAAAGATAGTTGACAGCATTCAGGATCGTGGAATTAATCAGGTATTAGAAGGGGTAGGATTTTGTTTTGATTTAAATTATATTTGTTGATAATGAATTTAAATTATATTTGTTTCTGCTTAGGCACATAACTTTCATCATGATCTTTGATGGCACAGGTTTATATAATTGGAGGTGATGGAACTCAAAAAGGAGCAGCAGTAATTTACGAGGTAATGTCATTGAAATTTCAGAACTGATCTATTGATAACTTTTAAAAAGTTGCTTCCGGATTGATCAATTTTTCTTAAGTCCCCTGTAAAGTATGTATATCCAACAGCTTATTAGAATGTTGCTTTACAGACACACACACACACACATATCTGATGCAGAAAAGTTGTATTTTTATAAGGAATTCTACTAACAATGAAATCTTTGTGGGCTCAGCTTTTCATTCACCATTTTTATTTTTTTTCTGCTTAACATGATATATTTACTTATTTTTCAATTGCAGCCGGTTGAAGATATATTATTGTACATATCTTTTCCTTTTTAATTTGATCACTTTCTACTACCTAAATTTATTACTTTAATGTTGCGTGGTCAATGCTCCCTTGCGTCAGCTTATATAGAATGATATATACCAAAGTTGAAGGTGGCTACTACTGGATCTTAAAGGAGAATTGTTTAAATATGTGATGCCTTATTTATTTCTTCAGATATTTCTAGTTGAATGTGTATAAACTCAAATGTTCTTGAGATGTCTTATACATCTATATTAATGTCTTGCTTATCAACCAACCTCTCAGCATTGTTGATTGCTTAGATTGAATGATAACCGTAAAACTATTGTTGCTCATGTGTTTGCCCATGTTAAATGATCTAATTCTCAATTTGCAGGAAATTAGACGGCGTGGCCTCAAAGTTGCTGTTGCTGGAATTCCAAAAACCATTGATAATGATATTCCAGTACTTATTTCTCACCCGTCTGTTATAGTTCTGAATAAATTTTATTCTCATTTCAGTTCTCTTCTCGAAATAATTGTCTTAAAACCTGTTATAGCTTCATCTCAGACTGCCTCATCTGGATGCAGGTTATCGACAGGTCCTTTGGTTTTGATACTGCTGTTGAGGAGGCCCAACGTGCCATTAATGCAGCACATGTTGAAGCTGGAAGTATTGAGAATGGCATTGGATTCGTGAAGCTTATGGGTCGCTACAGTGGTGAGTTTTGTATATATATTTGGTACTTTCATATTTTCAAAGTAATATGTGGATGTGAAGTTTGATGACCAGACTCTTAAGTTGCTAATTCAATTTTTTCATGCTTGCACTTGGTCAAATTACCTATACTGACCTTTTTTCTACAAATTATGTGATGCAGGTTTCATTGCTATGCATTCTACACTTGCTAGCCGAGATGTAGACTGTTGTTTGATTCCAGAGTCACCCTTCTTTCTTGAAGGAAAAGGTGGACTTTATGAATTTATTGAGAAATGTCTCAAAGAAAATGGACACATGGTTATTGTTATGGCAGAGGGAGCTGGACAGGATCTTCTTTCAGAGAGCGTGCAGTCCCAACAAGATGCTTCAGGAAACAAGCTTCTTCAAGATGCCGGGCTATGGTTATCTCAGAAGATCAAGGTATAACTTGTGATCTAGAATATTCTGTACATCCACAAATTATCCTCACCCTAAATATCCACTCGATATATATGAACTATTTAATGAAATCTCCGTTGATTAATTTAACACTCTACAACCTCTTCTGCTTCTTTTCTTGTAGGAACATTTTTCCAGCCAGCATAAAATTTGCATCAATCTGAAATATATAGGTCAGAGCCTTACATTATCTTTCTTTATTTGCTATTTTCTTTCAAGTTTGTTCTGAATGGATATGCCAAAGACTCCTAATGTATTCAATATCTTTTGCAGATCCTACATACATGATCCGGGCTATTCCAGGCAATGCATCTGACAATGTCTACTGCACGCTTCTTGCTCAGAGTGCAGTTCATGGAGCGATGGCAGGGTATACTGGCTTCACAGTTGGTCCTGTCAATGGCAGACATGCTTTCATTCCTTTCAATGTACGTGCTTTCATGTTAATAATTTTTTTACTTAAATGCACTGAATCATCAATAAATAATCTTATTTCGTAGGTTCTGTATGAACTAGAAACTAACTCTAAGCTGGCCACTAAATTCATGTTTTCAATTACTCTTTTTGTGAAACTGAAAATCACAGTGACGTTTTTATTTTTTCTCACTCATCTTCCTTTCTTTCGTTCATTCTAAATTGTTATTTTAGCTGTCCAAGCCCTTCTAAGTAAGACTTTGCTCTTATAGTTTTACATCAAAGCTTTTGACTAATGTATTCGGTTTGGAATCTTGGATTGCAGCGAATCAACGAGAAGCAAAACAAGGTTGTCATTACAGACAGAATGTGGGCAAGACTGCTTTCTTCTACCAATCAGCCTAGCTTCTTGAGCTCCAAAGAAGTCACTGAATTCGAAAACCGGGAACAACCTCCGAGGGAGTTGTTGGATGGAATTTTCGAAGACCACAAGTTTTAGACTTAAGATAAACTTAGTAAAGCTGTAGTCGACTCCTCGACACTGTTGATTTATTGTTGATAGGAATGTGAGTTTGATTTGTAATATTGAGAGGTTAAATGCGCTTTTTGTACCAGTGGTTTATCATTTATACCATTTGTATTGTGGTTTATTTTTGATGAGTTGAGATTATTAATTTCGTAGTGCTTCAACTTTTGTATTTTTCTAAAAAAAAAAAGAAAAGAGAACTACGTAGAACAAAACAACCGGACAACTTTAAGCTGGAAAATCTTCCAAAACAAATCTCTCCATACCTCAGTATATTTTCTCTTGATCTCGATCTATTGATATCTTCTTTCTCTCAATCTCAATCTCGTGTCTTTGATTCTGCCACCGTGATTTGACAGTGGGGGTGTTTGGTGGGTGTAGGTGATGGTTGGGTTTGGTGATTGATTTAAAATGTGGTTGATGATTTGGGTTTCGAGATCTGGTGATGGTAATTTTGATGATGATGGGTTTGTCTGAATGGTGGTGGTGGTGGTGGTGTTAATGTTGGTGGAGATAAAAAAAAATTTAATTTTTTTTTGATAAAAATAAGAACTGGTGGAGATGTCATTATTTTTTTCTTCGATAAAGAGTGTATCTAATAATCTGGGTTTAATTTATGTAATGATGATTTGGGTTTAATTTGTGTGATATGATCTGAGAAGATGATGAGAGTGAGAAAGAGTTGTATGGGGAGAGAGAGATGATGGTTGATGGTTGATGGATTGGGTTTCTAGATCCAAAAATTGTGTTTGGCTGTGGTTTCAGGGCGTTTAGCGTTGCGGTAGTGGTGATAGTGGTGGTGTGTTAGTGGTGATGGTTGTGGCAATGGTGGTGGAGATCTACAATTTTCCATATCACCGGTTCAAAGTGTTGTATAATTTTTTTTTTGTTTTTTGTTTTTTTATATATTTTTTTAATAAATATTTTAGAGGGTTAAATGGTCATTTTATAGAGCAAATTGAAGGATAAAACGGTCATTTAGGATTGACGATCAACCTGTTTTTGGATGGAAAATGTAACAGAAGGGGAGTGTTATACAATATTTCAATTTCAGGGGGAAGACTGGTCGATATAGGCAAACTCTATTCTCACATTTCTAATAGGGTAAAAGGTCAAGGGGCAAAATGATTTTTTCCCTAACTTTAATTAAATCTAGGATAATTGCACAAACAGCCCCTCACAATTAATTTAATTGTTAAGGGACAAAAATGGTTAAAAGATTTAAATGCCCCTTAGTTTAATAAAATCAAAAGTCTTAGAATATTAAACTAAAAAAAAAATTAAAAACAAGATGGATCTAGAGGTACATATTTTGCCTCAGATCCTCGAATCCCCATGTCCCCATCTCCCCATCTCCATTTGGGGAAATTTGAGTGGAGATGAGGATATGGATGATTTTTATCACTAAATTGAAATGGAGATGTGGATGGGGAGATCCCTCTCCATCCCTATTTCCCCTCAAATATATTGAAATGGGGATGGGGAACCTCACCCACATTTCCCCATTTTCACAAAACATATATAAATATAATTTTATATATATATATGAAACTTTTTTCCTCATTGCGTACTAATAAATATATATCGGTGCTTTGTATGTGGATCATTAGATTAAACTGTTTTGATTCAGTCTACGTGCACTTGTCAATGCTTATCCATAATCTATAATCCTCATACAATGCATTGATGTATTTTATATCGGTACGTACTGATGAGAAAATGACTATATATATTGATATATATATATATATATATTTTATTCTTTGAATACCCAAACTATATAAACTTATTTAAAACTTTGAATTATTTGAAACAATTTATTTTGTAATGAATTTTATTTTGTATTTATAATGCATAAATGAATTTTATTTTGTATTTGTAATTGAATTTTTTTTAATTTGTAATTTTTAATCAAACTGAGAAATAAGGAAACAAAGGAATATGGAAATAACGGAAAAAATGGGGAACTGGAGTTGATAATGGAGATATCTCCTCCCAAAATTCTCAATCCCCATTTTCCCACAATAGGAAAATGAGGATAAGAAGTGGGGATGTAGATGGGGAAGCCTGTATACATTCTCATTTCCCTGATGTGCATGTCTAGATGGATCTCCTTTAAGAAAAAATAAAAAAATTATGTTATAATTTTAAGATTGAATTTTCTCCGAGAACCAGAAGCTCCAGATCAGGACACAGCCAAATTCAATTTGAAACTCAGAACCACCAAGAACCGAAGAACAGAATTTTTTTTTTGTCTCAAAGACTCAAGAAAGAAAACCCAGAATCAGAAACAATTCCAGAGTCCAAAACAACTGTCCTTGACAAAATCCAAGAAATCTCACTCTCAAATGGCAACTCCTCTTTCAATTATGACACCAAACACACCAGCTCTGCACCAAATCATATCACACCCAAATTTGGATCATTCAATCATCGTGGGCCGGTTGCTCTTCCACTTCCACACCATAAAGAAAAGTCACGATGGTGATAAACGAAGGAAATATTTTATAAGGTGAAGAGGAGAGCAGATTTGGGCTGGGTTGTTAGTGTGATGAATATGTTTGATTTTGGGTGATAAAGATGAAGTTGGGTTGTGGAGTTTGATTTAAAGATTGAACTTTTGGATTTAGTTCTTGGAATTGTTGGTGTTTGGGGGCCAAGAAAATGAAAGTAGCTGATTTTTTTTTTCCAGATTGAAGAAAAATGGTGTTTGATCGAAGATGATTTTTCTTTTCTCAGTTTTGAAGAAGATGTAGGGAGAGATTTGCAGATCTTGATCTGTCCTCATCTTTTTATTTTTTATTTTTAAATTGTTTTGTTTTTACTTTAAAAAAAAAGTTGTTTTGTTTTTAATTTTAATTTTGTTTTCTAAACTGACGGCGATTTCATTTGTTTATTTTTTTTAATGTTTAAAAAAAAATATTTCAACAGTGGAGATCTGACCATTTTTTAATTGAACAACTAATAAATATTATATAAATAAACAAGTAATAATAATTTTGTCACTCAACAATTACATTAAGGGATATTATTATTTTCTACCCTCACTTATGATGTATTAGACGTTTTGCACCTTTCTGTTTTGGTATTGATCATTTTTCACCCTAACATTTCAATTAATAGTCAATCTCCATCTTTTTTAACAGAATCATTAAGTTAAACGTTATGTATGTGAAGGTAATATAGTAAATAGACTTGCTTTAAAAGTTAATTAATTGAATTAACTTCTCCCACGTGTGTGTATTCCACTCAAAACAAATTTAAAGAAATGTGATCCATGTGAGTGTGTTCCAGTGAACGATATATTCTTCCAAGCATGTTCCTCTTGCCAGTACAAACCATTCTGAATTTCTGATTCTCGTTTGCTTCTCAATTTTGGAACCATTCATCTCCCTTTCGCGCCAAAACACAAACCCTAACACCACATTTTCTTCTGTTGAGTCGATTTGTGTCATCTACTTAGACGACTGGAATTTAGTTTGAATGATGGTGAGTATGTGGAAACACTAGTTGAGTGGTAATGTTGAAGCTTAAAGTGTTTACTTAGTGAGGTTAGTAGACTGCATTTTTTTTTTTTTGTAAAATACATGTTTTCACATATTAATATATTATTATGTTGTTTGTTGCATGAAGCATCTGATATTGCGTGAGGTTTTTGTGTTCTTAGGGGGGGTGGGGGTGGTGTGGTTCAATACCTCTTATGTATGATGAAAATGTGTTTTGTTTTCACAGTGACAAATGGATGTTTTAAAAGTTACCGTTCAATTTGGGACTCATTTGGTTGATATAGGTTGTTGTTATACAGATCACATTAGTTTACTTTCATTGGTTCATGAGACTTGTGAGAGACATACCGGAAAGTCTAAAGTACCTAAAGAAAAATATGATGTTAGGGTATTCTTACCTTGGTGTGATGAGGTAGTTAAAGTTCTTACAGATGCCGAATTAATACAAGTGTTTAAGAAGTTTCAGGAAAAAGGGTTGGATGAAATAGTGATTCAGGTAGAGCAGAAACCTGACTTGGAGGAGATGTCCAATTACGGAAGTTACAATGAGGAAGTGGGTGGAGTTGTCGATGGAAGTGAAGATGCTGTTGAAGGTTATTATTGGTGCAATTTGGAAAGGAGACATGTTAGCATAAACGCCGTGTGGCATGGAAACAACAAGTGACGTGTCAACAAATGAAGATTAGATTAAGCCAAACTTAAGATGATCAGTAAATAACCTTACAATGTTGATCAGAGTTACTAAGATGATCGGGTTGGAAATAACCCAATCGAGGTAATAAGATTGATCATATTAGTAAGAACTGATCAGGAAATCTTAAGATGGTCGGATAAACCCAACTGGTCGAGTTTTTGATATTCGATCGGGTATAGATCCTTGGTCGGGAGTTAAAGAGATCTGGTCGGGTTTGAGAAATGATCAGTTAAGTGACACAAGGATAATTTCCAAATGCGTTCGGGTGTTTGACATACAGATAGCGATGAAATCAATATAATCTCGACTAAAACACGCAGAGAAAGAGTCTTATTCAAATAAGATATCTCGAAGTAAACTCTGATAAGGAAACAAACTTCCTTATAGATATCAGAGTCCCAATTAGGCAACAAGTCTAATTCATTCAATTCATAGAAGACGAAACAGGAAAGAAGACAAAGACAACTTCAATAAGTCATAATTAAACACTACTACATTTCCTTATTTGTATACAAAGATTAGGGGTTCTATGCATATATAAATAGACCCATAATCTCATTAGCAAGAGGGATGGATAGAAATATACACAGACATACATAAGAAAAGAGAGAAACAGGGTGTGTAATCACATTATTCATAGTGAATTATTCTCATCGCTGTTACCGGCAACCGTGGATGTTTCCCCGCCTTGGGGTTTTACCACGTAAAATCTGTGTCTTCATGATTTCTTTTTCTTTTCTTATTCACAACATTATTGTTAACTTTACATACTTTGTGTGACGCGCGATCGACTTTACGTAATCCAAAAACACCGTCAACAGATGTAAAGTTGTTAGAGATGATGATGTATTCACTGAGTGCATGAGGTTGTTTGACGGGTACCAGTCCAAGTCAGGTGATAAGTTTGATAGTGATTCAGATCATGAACAATCTGAGGCTAAGGTAGTTAGATTGATGAATGGTACTTATTTCCAGCCAATGGTAGGGGGTGGCATTCAATTTCATGTAGGTCAAACCCATGATAGTATGGATAAATTGAGAAATACCTTTAGAGAGTATGCTATTCAAGAAGGTGTTGAGCTAGATAGAATGAAGAATCAAAAGTGTAGGCTGACCTACCGGTGTAAAGCAAAAGGTTGTCCTTGGAGGATACATGCTTCATGTATGATTGATAAAGTAACAGTGATGATCAAAACATACAATGATCAATATGAATGTCATAGGGTTTACAACAATATAGAGGTAAAAGTTAAGTGAATTTCCTCTAAGTTTGAGACTCTAATAAAGAGCAACTGATTTATTGAGGGAGAAGTATATGGCCAGTGTTGACATGCAAAGGCTATATAAGGTGAAAAAGAGAGCTTTGAAAGGGTTGACTGCTAATCATGCTAATTGTTTTCAGTATTTAAGGAGGTATGCATACACTGTGAACCAACTCAACCCAGGATCAGCAATTTACATTTCTTTTCAACAAACCTT
The DNA here is from genome assembly GCA_033220585.1 of Dipteronia sinensis. NCBI lineage: Eukaryota > Viridiplantae > Streptophyta > Magnoliopsida > Sapindales > Sapindaceae > Dipteronia > Dipteronia sinensis. The sequence goes on from CM065640.1 coordinate 5,035,717, forward strand.
TACCAACATTTGAGTTTGTTGTATTTTTTAGAAGAAGAAATATTATTGCTTTGTTTATTGTAGTTGATATGGGTGAGTTTGTGAGAAACATGTGTTTGATATTAAAGCAGAGGTTATTATATACTGGTTTATATAACTATAACAAGTAGTGTTTTGAGTGTGTTGTATTTTGGAGAATATAGATTATTGTTGTGTGTGTTGTAGTTGACGTGGGTGGACAAACATATATGTGTTTGACATTGGAAGGGCAAAAAGGTCCATTTAAAATTCAAAAGATTTCAAGGGTAACAATATATAGATATCAAACACCACTTTTCCATCCAAAACTAACGGTAGGGTGGAAAATGGCTAATACAAAAACAAGAGGATGCAAAACGTCTAATACCTCATAAGTGAGGGTGAAAAATAATAATATCCCTTACATTAATTGCGAGGGATTGTTTATGCAATTAGCTCAGATTTAATTAAAGTCAATTAATGATCAACTAACTATAAACTAATAGTAAGGTGTTTTTTATTGATTGTTCAAACTACATGGTTTGATTTGATATTTAATCAAAAGTTAAGTGATTATTTACGATTCTCTATAATAATAATAATAATAATAATAATAATAATCAAAGGGGTTGCGTAATTCCAGCCGTGAAGTCAGTCTAGTAATGATCAGTTTGCTCTGTGCCTCTGCTAATCAGCTTTTTTGAGGCCCCGCACATAATACCATAATCCAATCAAACCTACATTACCAAAGCACATGAGTCATGGCATGACAAAAATTATTTCTATAGGTCCCTCCATGCTACAGCCTACGGTCAAGATAAAATCTAATCAAAGTTACTAAAATCATCAAATATTATATCAGGGATTAAGCCTCGTAAGAAATAGATAATGTAAGTAATGATAATTGCCACATAATCAACCGGGGATAGTATGACCATAGAATGAATGAAAATTCTCTAATTATATAGAAAGTAAACTCTGCTAGTAATTTGATCACAAACCTTCAAAAGTGCTTCAGATTTGCTCATCTCACAGGTTATAAATTTTGAATAGATAGCAGCACTTGCCGTCTACAACTTCATCCCATTAATCAATCGTTTGCCCAGTTTCTCCAATTCAAGAATCACCTAAAAATAAAATAAAGGCAATAAGAATATAGTAGTAGGGCATCAATTCTCTAAGGTGATATTCAGATGCAAATTACCCATTAAAAATGAGATTCATCACTTGCCAACACAAAAATAATCAACCAAGAAAAAGAAACTTCTTTTTTTTTTTTGAAAAATTGTAATGTATGAAGAGATGGTAAAATAAGCGATCATAGTTCTGAATCTGTCGGGATTCAAGTTTACATCACAGTAGATTGACAGACCATTGAATTTCTTAGGGATTTAAGAACAATTTTGTAATCCAATTACCCAAAGTGTACCCCTGCCAGTAGGCCGCCACTTTTATTCACAAGGGCCAACCTGTTGTTGATGCTTAAATGAGTATTCTTGGATTTCCCAGCAGTCACCATTGTTGTTGGTGCGGCACTCTCGGCTCCTTCTTTAAAAACAATAATAAAAATAAAAAGTATTTTATAATATATATATATATATATATATATATACACAATAGAAAAACTTTTTATATACGAAAATTTTCATATAAATGTGAATTTGGTATGTATGCACTTGTCAATGGTCTTTTCAATATCCTTATATAATTCTATAAGTGCGCAACCCGTTTAAAGATTAACCCAATGGGTTCGGGTGTGGATTGGAAAAACGAACCCGCGGGTGAACCCGCGAACCGGTATAAATAAAATTGATTTAATATTTATTGTTTAAAAGATTATAAATTTAAACTTTAATGGAAACATTTTAACTATATAGAGAGTAAAATATAAAAACTTCATTCATTCTAAATTTAACAATTATAATTCTCAACTTTCATTTATATATAGTTAATGGTAGAACTTTGCACTCTTGTTTTTTCAATGTGGGACTTTTGAAAGTCTCACATCGAAAAAACAAGAGTGCAAGTTTCCACCATTAACTATATATATAATGCGATTTACCTCTTGTCTCAACTAAGAAACACATATGAAATGAGTTGAAATTTTTACTTTACTATTTTTACTTTACTAAGTGTTTTTAATTTTTAAAATCATAATATTTTATATATTTAAATAATATAAAAATATTATTGAAAAAAGAATTTTTACCGGTTTGCATGTTTACAGGTGTAGGTGTCCCCAAAACCAGAGGGTGAAACCTGCCAGCAAACCCGCGAAAATAAACGGGTTCGCGGGCGAGTTTGGGTGACAAAGTTTCGCGAGTGCAAGTTTGGATTTTACAAAACCCGTCCGAACCCGACTCGTTGCCATCCCTAAAAATGATTGTTATATATATATATATATATATATATATATATATATTATATTAAGAAATGGCATATTTAGAAAATTGTTGGGTGTACTCATATCTTTTAAGGGGTGTATATACAAAAATGGGTGTACATACAAATTTGATGGATACAAATATCGTCACTCTAATAATAATAAGAATAACGATAATGACGCCTTTCAAAAACTGTATCTACACCCTTTTCGTAATTACACCTATCAAAAATTTTAAAAAAATCTCTAATTTGTAAGTAAACCCCATTTAATGCCAAAAATACCCTTTCTTTAATTATACTACATTGAATTTTTGTAAGTATACACCACCTATAAGTATTATTATGTTATTTAATCAACTTTATTATTATTTCCATTTTTTTTTGTTATCTTTAATTTTCTTACCATTCTTTCACTTCCCTACTTCTTTTCTCTTCTCGTTTTTTTTTAAAAAAAAAAACCGCCATTTTCGTTAAAAATGCATCTAAAGATTTTTTTTATTGGAGAACCACTTTCTATTTGAGATAGTTGTAGGGATGCAAGATTTGTGTCTTGTCCTAATTGATGTGGAACTAGATAGATGTTAAATGATATTTCAAAAAAAAAAAACAGGTGTTCCTTGAAATTGAAGAGCATATAATATTGATAAATAAATAAAGTCTAAAGTATCTTTGAAAGAAATAAAAAATATAGATAATATAGTTAATTTAAAAGTCTGATTATATATAATGGTTTTGTTCTTTAAATAAAATATAATAAAAAATAATTTAAAACTTACTTTTTCACAACCAAATTTATTTCATGATTTTTATTCATTTTTCAAACTTAGCAATAAATTTGTATATCCTTAAAAGAGATTGAAAATATATTTAAAAGAGAATCTAGGGTTTATTAAAATAGAAAAAGTTCTTATGATATATATTAATATCAAACCATTAATAAGAAAAAAAAAATTACAAAAGATTTAAATAGGAAACTAATTAATAATTATTGGTGGGTGTACTAATAAACAATTAATCATCTTAATAATTTTATTTAAGGGTATTATTAGATTTTTAAAAATATATTAATTTATAGTGTACATATAATTTTTAATAGATACAAATATCGTCACTCTAATAATAATAATAATAATAATAATAATAAAAAGGGGTTGCATAATTCTAGGCCCATGTTTGTTGAAGTCATCCGGTATGCTCAGTTCTAGGCCCGTGTTTGTTGAAGTCATCTAGTATGCTCTGCTGATAAGCTTTTTTGACGCCCTGCACATATTACCATAATCCAGTCAAACCTATTTATATATGGATAATGTCTAGGGAATTCTCGTTATATTATCGCTTCGCTTGTGATGCTTCTTCACTTACATCATTCCAATTTTATAAAAAAAAAAAAAAAAAAATCAATTGTTTATTTTAGCATGAATTGATATTATAGCATGAATTGAGCCATGTTTTTGAGAAATAAATAACGTAAGTGATGATAACTGCCACATAATCAATTGGGGATGGTATGACTAGTAGAACGAACAAAAATTCTATAATTATAAAGAAAGTAAACTCTGCTTGTAACTTGATAACAAACCTTCAAAAGTTCTTCAGGGTTTTGCTCATCTCACAGGTTATATATTTTAAATAGCTAGCAGCACTTGCCGGCTGCATCAGAAATTTGTTGAGTAGCTAGCATCACTTGCTGTTTGCATCAGAAAAATATAAGAAATGATTTAAGATTAGAATTGTGAAATGGATCAAAAATATGTACAAATATTAAAATGATGCTTTGAGGACAAAACTTATAATATCCAAAACTTATTGCAGAAGTAACTCAACTGTTGACCAAGACTTGGTATATATATCTAGAAGAATAGTAAGCATCCAATAGCATTTGCAATAGGATCACATAATTAAATAAAATTGAACTGAAACACACAAATACAATCACAGATGAATAAACAAATTCTGGAGCATATGTCACACAAGGCCTTCTAGAGTTTGTGTAATAAATTTGGGAAGTTTATACTGTGAATCAATAATGCAATAGTTCCTGAATTTTATCTCTGAAACTCCTATAGGCTATAGTTAATTAGTACGCAAAGCACTTGTTGCATCAAATTTTTTTGTAACTGATTTAGAATATTTAAGTGCCAGTTAAAGAGTGAAGAACTGATAACATTAAGCAGTTTTACATGTTTCTGTCAAACCCAGCAAGTAACAAGTCTACAAAAACTCTGCTATTAAAGTCCAACAATGTAACTGATTCTTTATATCTTTTGTGGGGCTGATTATAAAGTTGTGATTGCTTGTTTGGATAAATAGTAAACATGGAATCTTGTTTCAACTCTCCATCCATTTAATGACAGAATGAGATTATGCAAGTAAACTATATAAGAGAGTTTAATAGCTATGTTGATCAGAAGATCACAAGGGATAAATTTTGAATAATAAAACCAGAAGACCATGCTCTTGTTTTTATGGACAATTTGCACTCCAAAAGTTTATTACATCTTATTCAAAAAAGGCTATTACCATTTACCTTATGATTTCCTTACATAGAAAACACTACAATGCATAGTTCAATGACGGAATCCCTTAGGGAGATGGTCTATAATGAAATAGTAGCATGAGGTCATCCAAGTTTCGACAAGATAGAACCATGTTCGTCGCCAGTAAGGATTCACATACAAAACTATGACAATTGCTAAGACCACAACTGTGTAACTCGAGGTAAAACTGATGTAAAAGATGTCCATATCCATGAAATTGATATCTTCATCATTATCACTCAAACCTTTTGGCGCCAAGGGTGGTGATCCACAACTTTTCAGCAATGGAAGGCCACATAAAAGAGGATTTCCCTGATAGCTGCTCTATTCAAAAGTACCAAATTGATTAATCCTCACGGGAGTTTTGCCAGACAAGTTATTGTATGCCACACTAAAAACAGCTAAATTATATAGCTCAATAATTTGAGGGATCTTTCCATTTAAGTTGTTGTGGGAAAGATCCAAGCTCTCAATTTGTTGAAGGTTTGAAAATGTCCTTGGGATCGATCCAGTCAAATGGTTGTAGGACAGATTCAATGTATGGATGGTAAGGTTTCCTATTTGATGGGGAATCTCACATGTTAATTTATTGCATGAAAGATCAACTCCAGACATATAAGTAAGAATTCTTCCTTGGTAAGCGTATGATTTTTTTTTCGTTGTGAACTCCACCGTTTCTTCCTTTCTCATTGAAGCATCTTTTTTTTGGTAAACGCTGGGCCTATATGCCTCTGCGTGCTTTGAAGTTACTTCACTTGACTTAGTAGTAGTTGAAAAATCACCATGGAGTGCGGTCATATCTAGACAACGAGGAATTTGTCCAGAGAAATTGTTATGAGAAAGATCTATCAAGCGCAACCGTTCCAAATAGCACAATAGATACGGCACTTCACCTTCAAGATTATTATGAGTCAATATAAGGTAGGTCAAGTTAGAAAGCCTGCCGATCCAATTTGGAATCCCACCATTGAAGTGATTATAGCCAAGATCTAGTGTCACCAGTGAGGAACTATTGAAGAATGCATCTTTTAGTTGTCCCTGTAACATATTTCTGGATACGTGAACTTGTTGGATTTGTGGAGGATTGAAACAAGATGGTAAATTACCGGAAATATTATTTTCTGCAAGGTTCAAAACTTGAAGATTTTGCAGTTGACAAAACTCATGTGGAATTGTACCTTCTAGATGATTATTGGGCATTATAAGATCTACCAAGTGTGACATATTCCCTAACCAACTGGGAATCCTACCAGATAGAAGATTATCACTCAGATATAATCCCATCAAATAGGAGGAGTTGGACAAGCATTCTGGGATCTTTCCAATGAAGTGATTTCCATCCAATTGTAGCCTCAACAAGTCTTTTAAGTTAAAATTTGCAGCAGAGAATATCTGACCTTCCAAGCTATTGTTTGATAACACAAGGTATTGTAAATTGATGCAGCTCTTGGCCAAGTGCTCTGGTATTTCGCCTGACAATTTATTGTAGGATAAGTCCAAACTCCAAAGTGAATTCATATCACCGATTGAAGAGGGAATGCGACCATCAAAATGATTTATGGAAATGTTTAGAGTCCTCAGCCTTGGCAGATATGCTCCCACTTGTATTGGAATATTTCCATGGAAGAAATTATGGGAGATATCCAATGACTCTAAATTCTGGTGAGAATGGGTAGGCAACTGTAAAGGTCCTGTAAGAGAATTGTTGACTAGAACAAGTCCATCTAATTTGGTGTTGTTATCTAACAACCAATTTGGAAACTCTCCCCTCAAGTTATTGTGAGAAAGATCAACGTATTTCAAGTGATGTTGATGGTACAGGAATTTGGGAAATATGACACCGTCTCCTCCGCAACCAGATAAGATGAGTGAATTTAATTGGAATTTTGGGGTGATTGAAAAATGTGACTCATTGTCTGCATATATTTGGTTGTTGACACCGTCAAAATCCTCGAGTTCAGAGTGATTGAAAAAGGGTTCAAGTGAAATTGGGATTTGGAAGTGATTATCCGAAAGACTTAATTGTTGGATGGATGTAAGAGCTCTAAGGGGAGAGATGTTTCCTGAAAATTGATTGGAAGAGAGATCTAATTGCTGGATGGATGTAAGAGCTCTAAGGGCAGAGATGTTTCCAGAAAAGTAATTGCCAGAGAGACGTAATACTTGAAGGGATGTCAAATTTCCAAAACACCAAGGCAAGCTACCCCTTAGATTGTTATAGGAGAGATCCAGCTGTTGCAGATGGTTCAACTCACAAAGGCCTGAAACAAAATTTCATTAATCTCATTTCTGCTTGATTCAAAAAACAACAAATTGTTACGACAGTCTAATTCTAAAAATGGGGGCAAAGAAAGTCAGTAAGAGGCATCACATGAAATAATATATGTTTTTATTTTTGTCTCTACCAACATTTCGAAAAGCTAGACAAGTGTAAATTGAGTTGCTCAAAGAATCCATTTCCAAACTTTTACATTTAATATAAGCTTAGATAAGATCCGGTTCATTCAACTTAGGGCCTTGTTGTTTTGAGTTTGAGAGAGAAAATGTAAAAATGAAAATCACCTTAAAATCAACTATTCCTTTTAATTTGTTATCGTATTGAAATAGATAGATATTTTAACTATAAAACAGTAGTTAAATAGAATGTTAAGTTTTTTCAACCTATAGCTTTATTGTTTTCATATGGAGAGAAAAAAAATGTAAAATTAAACCTTACCTTGAAAGTCAAAATTACTAATGTTGAAGCTATTGAAATTTAAAAAGAGCACCTTCAAGTTGTTCAATGTTGACAACTTATCAAAACCTGTAACATGACAAGAAACTAATTCATTAGTCATCTTAATTAGTATACTAAATCAAACTTAATATATTATTCTCTATACTTTCTTCAGCAATTTCTCCAAAATCACTGGAGGAGTTGATAGGATAGTGTAACAAATTATTGACCGAACATATAAGAGAATGAAAGGCAAATTAAGGCATGCAACCTTCATTCTCAACACAACCGGCTATATGATTGCTAGATAAGTCAAGCATCTCTAGTTGTTGGAAGGGAGAAAACAAAGAAGCATTTAGATACCATTCTCCCACTTCCCCATCCCTTGTTTGAATAAGATCAAGTACGATGACTTTGCCGGTTGTACGGTTGCACTGAACCCTATCCCATTGACAGCAATCTGAGTTGTGATCTCCCTCAACCCAATTGTCAAGAAAATGAAGAGTTTTGAAGAAAGGTTTAAGTTGCAAGAGAGCAAATCTCTCTTGTTCCAGACAACCCTCACTCCACCTACTTTCTAATGAAACAATAATAATCAATACACGCCATACCAAAATCCATGGCTGCTGCTTTGATACCATATCTCAATACACACTTAACTATTTTCCAGCTACAGTCTACTACCTTTGCAAATTGTAATTCGTAAGAGAGTGGCCACCGAGGCACCGACTATTTATACTAACATGAATGGCTTCTTCAACAAATTAAACTTTTTATTTGACTAGGGAGCTTGACTCCGATTATCTACATGTTCTATCACACTTTTCACACTTGATTTAGGAGACTTTAAAACTTGGTTCTATCAATCAATGTTTTCTTCATAATCACATGAATGGCTTCTTCTATTAGTTAAACTCAATTTAAAAAATGACATATAATTAACTATGCCGGAACATTTTCAAATAAATTGAATTAGAATGTATTGACGGTAATTTTTGGATTACGTAAAATTTACCACACATTCAACAAGTTTACACAAGTTTATTATCAAATCTAAAGGCAAGAAAATAAATCAAGTATGCAAGACACCAAGTTTTATGTGGAAAACCCGAAAAGGGAAAACACCACGGTTGCTAGAGGCGGCGTGGAAAAACTCCACTATGAATATTTAGGGTTACACACTCGATCTCTCTCTTACTCTTTCTGCGTAGTGTTGCACTAATTGTTACAATGGAATTTTAGGGTGGGAAGAAAAATCATCACACATATTTGTAAAACACGTATGGTGGGATTTGAACCCTCACCACTTATATGGAAGAGAGGTGCATTACCAGCTCTGCTAAGAATTATTGGATTAAAATAGTCAATCTATTACTATGATTCATTTTATTTTATCCTTATTATTTTTCTTTATTTTATAGTTTTAATTTATTTAGAATCAATAAATCAATAAATTACCAATAATTTAAAGAATAAAAAAAATTAAAAACACGTCTAGTAATATTTATTAATAAATTATTGGTATGCTTTTTACATAATTCCAATCGTGATAACGTGTTGTAAACCTAAGAATAATAAACTGAAATAGATGAAGAATAAAATGGAGATAGAAACGAGAGAGAAGCTTCTGTTTTTGTATTGATATATTTGGAGCTGTTTGCCTTAGCCAGAGATTTACAAATGAGATAATGATCTATTATATATAAACTTGAAAAACCAATTGTTTAATCAAAGAAGATAACTCCACTTGCATTTGAAATGATGATGAAGCTGAAATGGAGACATGGATTGATCAAGTGGATGTAGACATGACGCCGGTTCCGGTTCCAAGGGAACTAGAACCGGAACCGGAACCGGAACCTCACTAGGAAGGTTCTGGTTCCGGTTCCGGTCCAGTTCCACCGGTTCGGACTCGGTTTTTTTTTTTTAAATAATCCTACCCTAAATTCCCAATATTTATTCCTTAAGCACTTTTTGGTACAAATGAGGGCAATCAGCCCAATAAGCAAACTAGAGAGGAGGGGGGAAAAGACAAGATCTGGAGGAGGCATACCCTTTCCAGTCGTCCTGGAAAATCAACCAAACATCCAGCGGATGGGGCTTCAAAAATCTAGAGACCAGGCTCCATACCATGCCCCAATCAGCTCAAACACAATCAATCAAACCAGTAACTCAAACACATACAAACCCAAAATCCATCAAAGGGAAGAGATCGAAATCAAAGAGAGATAGAGAGAAATATAGAAGAGATCGAAAGAAAGAAAGAAGAGATCGGCGACGAGATGAAGGGATCGGCGTACCGACGGCGGCGGCGAGGAGGTCGGTCGTCGGCGTTGTGAGTAGAAGAAGGAAAGAGAGAAAGAGAGAGAGAGAGAGAGAGAGAGAGAGAGAGAGAGAGAGATCTGAGAAAAGTGAGAGAAAAATAAAGAAGAAAGAGAGAAAGAAAGTGGGTGTTGGTTGGTAGTAGGTAGTGGGTAAGTGGGTAGGGTAGTGGGTATTGGGTAAATGGGTAGGGTAGTGGGTTTAAATATATATATATATATAATAATTTCCACATAAGTGCGCACCGATAGAATTATATAAGGACATTGAATGTGAGCCACTCATTTTACATATTTTGACTTGGTATGTATGCACTTGTCAAAACTCTTTTATAAATGAGTGGCTCATATTCAATGTCTTTATATAATTCTATCAGTGCGCACTGACAGGAAAATGACTGTATATATATATATATATTGGAACCGCCGGTTCGAACCGGAACCGCCCGGTACCGATTCCGGTTTTTTTGGACCGTTCCGGTTCGGTTCACCGGTTCGAACCGAACCGGCGTCATGTCTAAGTGGATGCATGTTTTGGACGGTGGAAAGCCATCACTATTACAACAAAGAATAAAAAATTTGAAAACATGTATAGTAATAGTTATTAATAAATTATTTTTGTATATATTTAAATTGAATTTATTATAAATGTTAAAACAAAATTTGTTATTGTAATTTATTTTTGTAATTTTTTTTCATTATTTATGTTATTTTTCTTGTTATTATTTGTTTTAGATATATATTTTTTCATTTTTATTTATTTTTAAATGTAAAATTATTTGATTTATTTGAGTAAATTTTTTATTTATTTTATTTTATCTGTAAAATTATGATTTTAATTTATTCAAAAAAACCTATATGATATTTGATTAAAATTACCGAATCCACTGCTGATTGGCATTATTGAGGATTGGCATTATTTTCAAGTATGAATGATTGTGATTTGTGAGGTCTGTTTGGGTTGTAATTATTATCGGCCTTGCACTATTTGGCCTCGCCTTATTTGACAAGTGCGGTTGACTCCGAATCATCCCAAAGAAAAACACCGCTTTCCTGGAAATTGGAAACTCTACATGTTCTTCTCTCGGACACATATTTCACACTAGAGTTAAAAGACTTAATTTGAAACTGGGGTCAGTCAATCAATAATGCGTTTCTTGGTGACTGTTTGATTTGTGGTTAAACGAGTTTGAATCTGGTTGATGCTGCTTAATTTCTTTCTTATTTTCTGCGTAATTCCTTTTTTACTATCAGCCTTGCATTTTTTGAATAGGGAGCTTGACTCCGAGTCAACCAAGAGAAAAACACGCTAATGTCTACATGTTATATCACACTTTTCAGTTTTCACACCTGATTCAGGAGACTTTGAAGCTCGAGTCGATCAATCCATGTCTTCTTCATTGGTGCTACAATCGCAATTTGCATGTGCATCCCACTGCACTTTATTAGTTTCTCTCTCTTATTAATCGTCGAGTGTCGTATGTGTTTCATACCACCATGGTTTGAACCAGCTTGGTAGCAACATCAATCGAACAAAAAATTAATCGTCGAGTGTCTGATATGCGTTTCAAAGGCTTTGAATTAGAATCAACCAAGAAACTACTGCTCTTTTGTTTCTTTCTTATTTCCTGATACCGCTCTATTATGAGGAAAAAAAATTAAAATAACATTCGGAAGGGTACCGATATTCACACCCATAAAACTTATAAAAACTTCTTTTGACAACCCAATTTTTATTTTTAGGAACTCCATTCTCAAAATTTAAATTTTGAAAAAAAAACTCTATTTAGTTAAAGATTATCCTTGTTGTACGTAAAAATGAGTCGGGTTTAAACACTGATAGATGGTCTGAACCAGACTATATATATATATATTGATCGGGTGTAATTTATAATAATGCAGACTAATGGAACAGATTCCGATTAGTCTCCTTTTCCTCGATTTTCTAGCTCAAAGTCATTTTCTTAATACAAATAGTGGGGTATATATAGGCTTGACTTCTGACATTGGTGACTTTATTGCCACCTGCGATTGGTTGGTGGTGACAAGTGTTCTGGCGTGTCAGAAGTATGTCGCGCATGTAGACAACATCCGATACCTTAAGCGGATGGTGATCATCGGATGGTCAGGCATCCGAGCAAGATCCGAGAGACCTCGACAACTTTCGGTGGGTAAGCATCTTCGGATGACATAATACGGTGACTCATTTGGTCCGGTGTCAGTAGGATATCAGAGGCCTAACAATCCTTTTTATCTTTTGACATTCCTATTATAAAGACACTCCATTTTAAAAATAAAATTTCTAAAGATACTTCATTTTATTTTAATAAATGTTATGATGAAGCCTTTGGATTCATTTGAGGAGTAATCTTTTCTGAATTAAATTATTAAAAAATAAATTATTACTTCTAAATCATTAGATTAAATATTATATATTAAACACTCTCTTCTAAATTTTTAATTACCATATTAAACTCTCTCTCCTCCAATACATATCTCTATTCTTTCTCAAGCAAGACTAACAATTAAGGAAAAAAAACTTACGAATAATCTTGATTTTTAGGAACCATATATATCTATATATTAAAAAAAAAACTCAAAAAACAAGTACCTTGTTTTTTTAAAAAATAAAAAATAAAGAAATCAAACTATGAAAATGTTTTTTGTTACTTTTGTACATATGTGATTGCCTAGAGAACTTTAATTATTTCACTAGTCTTAGAAATTCCGAGTTTAATTGAATGTAGTTGTAACAAATCAAGTTTTTATATATCTTTTTTTTTAAATTGACTTTTTAATATATATATATATATGTGTGTGTGTGTGTGTGTGTGTGTGTGTGTGTGTGTGTGTGTGTGTGTTAATGTTAGTAAAAAACCAAAAATATTCATAAGTTTTTTTTAACAATTAATAAGAGATTGATCGAGAAAGTATGGAGATATGATTTTTTTTTTGAAAAATGGAGAGAGAGAGAGAGAGAGTAATTACGAGAGATCGTTTAATATGGTAATAAAAAATTTAGGAGAGAGAGTTTAATACGTAATATTTAATCTAATAATTTAGGAGAGAGAATTTCTTTTTTTTAATAATTTAATTAATTTGGAGTGTCTTTAGAATTATTTTGTCTTGTTTAGTAATTTTAATTCAGATTAAAATTGTAATTAAAAAAATTAAATTGGAGTGCAAATAGATAATTTGTGGATTGTAAAAAGAAGCTCTCAAAACTTATTAGTACACCCATATTTTATTAAAAATTTTAATTACAAAAATATTTCAATAGAAATTTATCAATAAGGACAAATTACTTTAACTAAAAATAAACCAAATCATGTTATAAATTAATTGAATAACATGTGAAGATCAGACGAGGAAATAAAAAATAAAGTGAGAGAGATGGAGAGAGAGAGAGAGACATAGCTTTCTATGGCAAAGCAAAGTTGATCTGTGATGATGATGGCAAAAACAAGTGGGTAAAGCAAGTTGCAAAGACATGATGAAGCAAGTGGGGAGGCGGTGATGTATAGACACCGTACAAGTGGGAAAGCCACTTTCACAAAACTCTCCCTTGGATTTCCACCACTTGTATTTTAATTTGCTAGAAAAAACCCATTGGGACAAAAAACTCGGCAACAATATATACAATGATCCTCTAGATCTTGTGGTGCTGGACGTTTTCAAAACTATCTCGTTAAAAACCTTATCAGGAAAACCCAGTGGGATAAAACCTGATCGAAGGGAAAAATAGTATAGTGTACATATGTCCAAAATTTATTGTTTTCTTCAAAACATTTCTTACATTTATACTTTGCTAGGAAAACCCAGTGGGATAAAATCCTGAGCAAAGATATTCATTAATCTGTCGGATCAAAGTATTATTTATGATGATCTTCTGGATCAAAGTAACATATATACGATGATTAGCAAGATCAAAATAATATTTACAATAATCTTTTTGATCAAGTCAACATAAATACGATGATCAACTGGATAAATGTAATATTTATAGATCAAATAATTTTGGGTGTGCTTATAGAATTGTCTCATTAAAACCTTTATCAGGAAAACCCAATGGGACAAAAACTTGATTGAAAGGAAAAAGAGCACAATGCACAATGCACATATGTCTCAAATAATTAATATACTTCATTTGATATGCTTCCCCTGATGGGACGCTCCCCTTGTAATAATATCATAAATGATTGGAGGGAGTATAAGCAAAGACTTGCTTTGTGAAGTAATATCCATATGGAATCTTTTCAGAATCTTTTCAACATATCCTGATTGATGGACAAGCATTCCATTTAATCTATGCTCGACCTTCAGGTCGAGACAATGTTTTATTTCTCATTTCTTTATGAGGACACATGAGTATATAATTTATTATATCCTTATCTTTATCGGATATTAACTGAGACGGTTATACCACATCTGTTCAAATTGTTTTTAATCCATATAAGGATTTTTGTATGTTCATCAAATACAGATTACGAGATCTCGATTTACATACTTCTAGCATTTTGAATCCTTCAGGATTTATAAATTTCTGCATTGAGTGAATCATATATATAAATGATTACTACGTCTAGAAGACGTATTTCAAGCCTTTAAAGGCAGCCAAATTTATCAACAACGTAATTGTATGCATCAGCAGTGAATACCAAGTTTCTGTCTCGCACTACGAGTCATGCCTCATATCTCACGATTTAGTTTTTCTTATTACGTTTCCGTATAAAGATCCATCAGCATCCAACTAGTTTGACATCTCCAGGTGTCTGGAGTACTATTGATCTAAATACTTTATTTTTGGCTTTATGAAGTCAATTCTTCTTGAATTGCTTCATTCATATAGGCCAATCATGCATTTTTATCTACAATCATTGATATTATAAATATCATAATTATCATTTATAATTTCAGTAGCACTACTGTGTATAAAAATACATTATTAATGATTGTTTCCTTATGATTCCACATTTCTTTCATATGACTTATAGAAATTTTCTCAATTTCTATACTCTTGTATCTTTGTTGAGATTTCTTCTATTTTAATGGATTTAGTTATTTCATAGACTCCGTATGATTTATAGAATTTCTCTCAATTTCTATATTCTTGTATCTTTGTTGAGATTTCTTCTATTTCAATGGATTTAATTATTTCATAGGCTTGTGTCTCTTTAGATATATCAGAATCTTATAGAGTTGATTTAGAGAAAGTGGATTTATTTATAACTCGAGTTTTGTTTACTCTTGGGATCCCAATAACAATACCTTTCAAAAGGTTCATAAGTTTATGATATGCATCAGATTATTTATTTGTTGCCCTTCACTCTGATCGTTCTTCCAGAACAATCACCCGGCCGGGGTTTATGAGATAGCAACTGATAAAATCTTATTACCTTTAATATATCAGGTAACAGATTAATAATCATCTGATGATCAATTATCTTTTGTATTTGAGAGACACGGAGATCGAAATGAGACAAACTGATAACAAATGTAAGTAATATGGAGATGTTTGATAATAAACAAACATATGATCATCTCGTAGATGCATCAATTAGAACCATATAATAATGAAATGGATCATTTGGTGGATGAATATGTCCACATATATCTCCTTGAATTCTTTGTAAGAATGATGAGAATTCAAAACCAACTTTTAGAATAAAATGGTTTTACTGTTAGTTTCCCTTGTGAACATGCAGTACATAAGTTCTCATTGGATAAAGAATCGGCTGGTTCTTTAATGGATATCCATGAGAATTTTCAATGATCATATACATCATTGTAGATCCTGGGTAACAGATATGTCATGCCAAAACATAAACATTTTTGGATCTGAGAACTTTTGATTCATAACTGCATAAATAGCTACACTCTTTATAATAGTGTAATATAATCCAGATTATAAAGCACATAACTTTTCTATAATGGGTTTCTGATCTGAATCATGAGAAGTAATGCATATATATTAAACATTCTCATTACTTATCGTTTCAATATGATACCCATTCCTCTGGATATCTTTAAAACTAAGCAGGTTCATTTATATTCTATTTGAATGATATAAAGTATCATTGATACACAATTTAATACCATCTGATACTAAGATTGTGGCTCTTCTAGAGCCTTTGATTAGATCCGCTGGATCTGATCTGGCATTAACTTTATATGTTTTTGAACTGAGCATATTCTTTTATGTTCTGCTTGAATAATATCAAGTATCACTGATACATGATTTAGTATTGTTTGATAACAATATCATGGCTCTTCCAGAGCTTTCTATCATGGCTCTTCCAGAGCTTTCTATCAGATCCGTTGGACCTGATACAATATTAATATTTGCTCATATCAAAATCAAATTCATAAAATATATCTGCCTCCGCATAATTGTATGAGTCGTTGCACTCTCAACAAGACATATATTTCCCTTCTGGGAATTTTATGGATATTATGTATAATGCTATTTTATATCTCATATGAAATGATAATAATCTTTTCAATAGGTTTATTCTATAAATCTTTTCAATAGGTTTATTCTATAAACCTTTTCTCTTGTCATTCACAAACATCCACTCCTGGATATGTTTTGATATCTCATGAATATAAATATATCCAAATTTACTCTCTTGATATTGCTTCTTCAGGAACAAGTATAAAATGGATAAAATATCATTTACAATCTCATTATACGTGATATTAGGATCTTAAATCCTTTTATAATAATCACAGCATCCTGCTGGATGTGTATGAAATGGATAAAATATTATTTCCAATTTCATTATTCATTAGGATCTTAAATCTTTTTTTTATGATACCCATAACATCCTACTGGATCTGTATGAACTGGATAAAATATTAATTCCAATTTCTTTATTCCTTAAGATTTTAAATCTCTTTTATAATGCTCACAACATCCTATTGGATGTGTAGATTATTCTTTCAAATAAGTGACATGTAAACATATCACTTTAAATATATGAGATAACTTCATATTATGAACGTGTTTGAAACCTCAGGTTTCAAATAATGAAGTATGACATTCATGTAATACCATTGGATCTAGAACTCCATGTTCTCATCGGTTTTCAAAACCGTGCCGTATGACATGTATATAACACTGGATCCAGATCTCCAGGTTTTATCAGGGGTATAACCCAGTTTGATATGTTGCACAAAAATAAACAATTTCAAGGACATGAGATCACCTAAGGCACAACATAAGCCAGTTCAGAGACACAACATAAGCCAGTCTCATATATTACAAAAAAATAAATGGTTTCAGGGTCATAAGATCACCTTACAGGTCCATGACATCACCTGCGATGTGCATAAAAATAAATGGTTTCAGGGTCATAAGATCACCTTACAAGACCATGAGATCACCTGTGATATGCATAAAAATAAATCCAGAACTATTACATATAATTTCCGTTAACGGCATAAGCCACCTTGTATGTTAGGATTTTAAATCATTTTTATGATATTCAGAGCATCCCGTTGGATGTGTATGAAATAGATAAAATATTATTCCAATTTCATTATACGTTAGGATCTTAGATTATTTTTATGATGCTTACAACATCCGACTAGATGTGTATATTTCTCTGAATATTTCTCTGAATATTGCATCAAACATGTATATAATACTGGATCCAGATATCCAGGTTCTGAATATTCCATCACGCCCGAAAACAGAGTTAATAAAGCTTAAATAAGTCAAAACAATACTTACAAGTGGAATTAGCTGAAACAAATGGCACGGTTGCGTCCGGAACGGTTGGAATAGCTGGAAACAAGTCTAGTTCTGCCGAAAATGGGAGAAAATTGCACCGAAACGGACAAAAAACATTTCTGGTTGACGTGGCATGCCTGCTGCTGATGTGGCACGACTGGTGCTGATGTGGCACGTCTGTCGCTGATGTGGCGGCTGTATAACACTGACGTGGCACGTCGGGATGCTGACATGGCACGCCTTGTGATGACGTGGCGCTACAGTGTCATCTTCAACCTTGGAAAAACTGCAGAAAATTATAAGGAAAAAAATTGCGTTGACCGGACTTTGACCGGACCTAGAGAGTTCGTTAGAGCTCCGTTTGAGACGCAGTCAGCGGTGTCGGAATTGTATTTTCGAGAGGAACACAAAGGTGTCCTCCGAAAAATGATTCGAGCACTTCGAATGTTCTGGGTTCAATCAAAACCAAGCTAAAAATTGTCACAAACTTTATCCGGAACAAAATTACTACTTGCCTAGTCTATAACCGCTAATCGTGCTGATAATGTATTATAAATTAATTGAATAACATGTGAAGATCAGACGAGAAAATGGAAAATAAAGTGAGAGAGATGGAGAGAGAGAGAGACAGAGACATAGCTTTTTATTAATGTTCAGAGTATCAGCTCATCAACCCACTTTCCAATGAAAGCCATATATATATATATATATATATATATATATATATATATATATATATAGGCAAAGCAGAGTTGATCTGTGATGATGATGGCAAAAACAAGTGGGTAAAGCAAGTTGCAAAGATATGATGAAGCAAATGGGGAGGCGGTGACGTATAGACACTGTACAAGTGGGAAAGCCACTTTCACAACACCAAATACTATATATACTCATTAATTACACTCATATCTTCAACTATATTTCTTTATTAAAAAAAACTTACTTTTCAAAAAAAAAACTTATGATAAACCATATCATATGTTAAATCCTAATTTTTATGATAAACTCTAATTAAACTCTAATTTTATTTTAAGTATCAAACTTTCTCATCATCGCATGATTATCATATCAATAATTGTTTTTTAAAGATAACTGTATAAATAAGAGAATTCCAAATTGAAAATCATATACGGTTCCACATATTACTTTTTATATGGCTCTTGCATTAGATATATTTCCAAAAATAAATTGGACAATTATTAAAAGAGAATTCGATTCCAAAACTAATATGATTTTTTTATAAATTGAGTGTGATAATAATTTAAGAGTATTTTATAAATAATGTGTATTAAAATAAATATATTTATTTCAACGAGGGTACTATTGGAATTAGATTGGTTGCTTATGGTAATATTTATTTTTAAAATTTTAGAAATTTGTGTACTTATAAAAATGAATGTACTAACAGCAATGCATCAAAACTCGTCATATCAATAAGACATGGGTTCATCTATTCTACATGATTGTATGGTTGCTTGATCAATTTATAACCCTTAGATTTTAATCCAAGAGTGTATAAAAATGAAGAATTTAAAAAAAAATTAAAATTAAAACATAAACTAACTAATTCTCTCTCACATAATCGTCCATTAACAATACATTTCCTATATTGTAGCTAGCTAAACCCGTGAAATCAACTCTCAAATAGTTGAAAGCATATTTGATTTAACCAATAAAATAATGTTTACATATCATTTTGAATGAAAATTACTGGGGATGTAAACATCATTAGACTTTCTCCTCAGCTTCAGTGGAGTAGTGAGTAGATCAGTAGATGGATGAAATCCGAAATGGGGGGAATATTCACTATATATGGAAACAAATATATATTATAAAATCAGATTCGGATATTGAAAAATTAAGAAATGACAAAAAAGACTATGAAATTTAGATAAGCCAAACAAATGTGATCATTTATGTGTTGAATAGCTTCCTGAAAGGTCCTTCCTTGCGGTCTTTAGCACCTTCGGTAAGAGCAAGGAACCTCATGAAACCTAAACACAAGGATATTTTATGTGTTATTTTTGAAAGGTGATCACAAGTTATTTTTGTATTGACTTTCCCAAACATAAGGATATTTTATCTAAAGAGATAAATACAAGTTACTTTAGTACAATTAACCTTTATTAAATAAAATTGTGCTTTTGATATGTTTTATTAATTTTTGTAATCTTAGTGTGGATGTGAATGTGAATTTGCAGGTTCTCAGTATTTGAGGACTGCTAGTGGACTCAGAGTCAACATAAAAAAATTGAATAATACGTCTACATTCTATTATATAAATTAGGGTTTTTTTTTTAAAATACACTATTTTAGAGACTTAATAGTAAATTTACCCTAAAATCGAATTCAATTGCAAAATTACTGTATTCTTCCCAAAATGCCATCACTCATCTAACGGAGGGTGTTCCTCAATCTAAAAACGATTCTCTGCTCTGGACAACAAAATTTGTCTTTCTAAACACAAACACCACTGAACCATTCTTACCACTTTGAGAAGGCTTTTAGGCCTTGTTTGGTACACAGTATTGTGCCGGACAAGTGGATCAGACAGTAATAAATTAGTACTGTCAAATGTATGGTAAAAAATCATAATCGGACGGTACTAAATTAGTACTTTAATTTAATTTTATTTTTTCATAATCAAGTCCAGTATAGTACGGTGTTCCAAACATGCCCTTAATATTTGCTACCACCAGGCCAACTCTTCAACTCTTTAGTTGCTGCTCTGTCTGCAATGAGAAGTCATAAATGGCATCGCAACTTGTTTGCACTTACCAATACAATATTGTGAGCAAGTTTTGAATCTCAAACCACTTGTATAAATTGTCAAAAGATTCTGCCAATTGAATGCCTGAGAATTGGCGTTTAACAAGTTATTGAGTCATGAAATGTTCTCAACTGGATTATTTTGTTTTTATGTCTTGGGACCTCTTCAATTTACATATTTGGCTATGGATATAAATAAATTGCTGGAGACTTGTGTTTAATTGCAAAGATGATGCACATTGAAGGAAAGAAACTAGAACGAATATGTATTTCTAGCTCAGCAAAGGATATTAAAAAATACAAATGAATTTAGAAATTCAACAAACCAATGGTTTTTCATTTCTACAGCACTTGGCACCTGCAATCGACTTGCATAATATATATATTTGAGAGAGAGGGAGGGAGCCAAATATGAGTGATGTTATCTATCACAAGTAAACTCTTGGATTGTATCACAATCTTCACCATAGCTTGACCCCAGACCCAAAGGTTCTCCTTTGCAAGTGCTGCTCTCCAAAGAGAAGAAACTTCTAGCAATTAGAAAATTGCTGATGTTCAACTCCTATAAACGCCGGAGGGATCAGCATTTTGAACAATCCAAGGATGCTCGAGAAGCTTGTGTAGTGGCAAGCGCTGTGAAGAATCCTTCACAAGCATCTGTTTACACAAAAAAATAATAATAATTCAGGGTTATCCCTCGATGAAGACAGTACACTGTTCACATTGTAACAGCTGCTATCTACATTTCATGGAAATTGAAGAGGCTGGAGCTAATAAAGAAAAAAAATAAACCTGACTAATAAGGTCCTTAGCAGAAGAAGAGACGATCGGTTTAGGAGGGAATTTTAGATCCACTTGCACAATCCTGTTCAGGTAGTAGATAAACATATCAGTAAAATATAGATAAAAGTATCTCAAATATATTCCATAAAAAAAAATAAAAAAAAAAGGTATCTCAAATATATGCTTTTTCTGTTTCCATTTGAAAAGAAAACTTGCATTGAAAGCAATTGATTTCAACTGTCATTTGAAAAGAAAACTTCTTAAGCCTCTCTCAATATATCGGCTTTAAGTCATTAACAATAAATTACACATTTTGATAACATTCATTCAATTGGAATTCATGCTTACCTTCTATATGTGTCAGAGTGTTCCTTGGCTTCAAAAGGAGGCACTCCATAAAGAAATTCATACGACAGAACACCAAGGCTCCATATATCCACATTTGCATCGTGTTCAACACTTTCCACTGTTAAGAAAACCAAGAGAAGGTAAAGTTGGATATCGTTTTGAAAATACTTAAAAAAAACCAAAAATACATTTTCCCTGGAACAACCACATAATTTGTATCTGAAGGTCCCTTCAAACTAAACAAACCAACTAAATCGTATAAAGCAACCCACAACACTTTCCACTGTTAAGAAAACCAAGAGAAGGTAAAGTTGGATATCGTTTTGAAAATACTTAAAAAAAATCAAAAATACATTTTCCCTGGAACAACCACATAATTTGTATCTGAAGGTCCCTTCAAACTAAACAAACCAACTAAATCGTATAAAGCAACCCACAAACTACTGCTGTCCCTTATCCTTTAACTGCAGAGGGATATTTACATACCCATCTCAGGAGGGAGGTAATCCAGTGTGCCGCACATGGTTCGCCTGCGGTTAAATGTGTGCACCGACCATCCAAAATCAGCAATCTTGAGCTCCCCCTGGAAAAAGAAATCACAAATGATAGGATAGGATAAGCACAATTTCATTAATCAATTAAGAAACATGGAAAAGGTATTGCCACAAATATTAATCCTGACCTGTGCACCAATCAACAGGTTCTCTGGCTTGATATCTCTGTGTATAACATGCTTCCCATGACAGTAGATGAGAGCCCGGGCTAATGATGCAACATACTGTCACATGCAACATATACACACGTCATTATGTCTAGCTAGTTGTTGTACTTGAAATAATAAAAAATTATAATTCCTCCACATTCTTGTTACCACAAGTACATGATATTACAGTAGTAGTGTGCAGAGAAATTGATATTTCCAGTATTTTTTTGAGTTAAAATTGTGAGGAAACCTCAAAATCAGGTTTCTGAGGAATCAATAACATAAGAAGTAAAACAAATGTTACAGAGATATGTTAAAAAACAACTTACAGTGGCAGCCCGCCTTTCACTGAAGTATTTACACTTCTGAAGTTCCTTGTACAATTCACCCTTTGCCGCATATTCTAAGATCAAGTATACTCTTTTCTGCAACAATTTCATTCAAAAGAACATAACAATTAATTTGTGTGTACATCCCCGCATGATCTATACACCTCCTTTATATGTTAAAAAGACAAGTTCTATACCTGATCATAGAAGTAACCATAAAGCCGTAATATGTTGGGGTGTCGAAGATGACTTTGTATTTCAACTTCACGTCGCAGCTGATGTTCAACCTGCGACTGTTGCAGCTGGCTCTTGAATAACACTTTTAAAGCCACAATTTGATTGCTCTGTTTCATCAAAACAAATAGATCAAATTGATGATAAAATTGCCATTTTCCGGTTAGCAGCCAAGAAAACATCAAAACAGGTATACCTGGTCAACAACTTTCCCTACTCTATATCCAACAAATTAATATCTATCAGCTCATATATGTTGACATGATGACTTCCACCATCCGAAAACATATTACATTCTTCTGTCTGTTACTCAACTAGGGATAAATAAACTATTGTGACATGACCAACAAAATTCAAAGTAATGTCTCCTTTGCAATCCCTCGGTTCTCTCAACAAGCAACTAATGACATTGCAATTTGCAAACAAGGGAACAACATTCCACACAAGCTAAAACCAAATTTTGTCAACAAAAAGAATCCACAAAATCCATAGATCCAATATACCAAAGGTAAGAACACGAATTCTACCATTCAAAAAAGTTATTTTAAGTTTTAACCATAGAGGCCACCGAAATGAATAACAATATATATATATATATATATAAAAATATTCAAATGTGAGACATATAAATAATTAATAATACCAAGCAAGCATAGACTGACCCTCTTTTCTCTAGCCAAATAAACGTGACCAAACTTTCCTCGTCCAAGAGGCTTTCCGATATCGAAATCATTGAGTGTCCATCTTTGTTTCTCCGTAGCTGAAACCTCTGAAGGAGCCTGCCAGAAAGAAACAGAAACCCACAATTCAAACCCTAGCATTATCTAATAGCCATATGTTTTCATATATGAATTTACATATTCAATAATTTTCAGGAAATCAACACGACAACGATCCAATCTTACAAAAATTAGGAATCAACGTCTACAAACTCTCAAAGCCAAGAAATCTCTAATTTCAATCGACTCGACACCACAACGGAGACATTTAAACCTATGTATATACAGAGAAAGGAGACGATATTAAATTTAATAAAAAGAAACGAAATTCCCTTTGACGGAAAATGAGAAATATAAAAAAAAAATCCTAAAAATGCTTCAAATCTTGAACCCAATTAACGAGATTCTTATTCTTTCCAAGAAACTAAACAGAACATACACCGCAAATTTCGTCAATAATACATAAACCTGCAATTGATTTCCAAAACCAGTCAAAAACTTGAAAGGAAAAAAAACCCTAAATTTCAAATGTGGAGGATTCAAGAACTAGGACATAATTAAAATTATTAAACGAAGATTCTTCAATAAAATTAAAATTAACCTTCTCTTGTTCTGCAGCGATCGACATCCCGAGTGAGGAAGAGAGAGAGAGAGAGAGAGAGAGAGAGAGAGAGAGAGAGAGAGAGAGAGAGAGAGAGAGTGTTTGTGTCTGATTGATTTTTTTGGATGGAGACGAAGAGAGACACAAAGAAGCAAACGGATCTCATGAAGACATTTTCAAAGCATTTGCGTACCAACGGTCGAATTGCTATTAAACGCCATGTGGACCAATAACGCTCAAGTCGCTTTTTCAAAATTTTCTCGTTTGGGCGGAGCGTCTTTGCTAGTTTGCTGTCCCTCCAATAATTTATTAGAAGGGTCGGTCTACAGTCACTGTGCTGTGACTCTAACGGTCGGAGTATGAGCGTAAAATGTTCCATCGTTACCTTTTTATTCCTCCGGACCCATGTTCGTGGCACAACTGGATTGTCTTTTTGTTTCGATCCGACGGTTCAGGTGGGGCTGTGATATAATGATGGTCAATGGACTTGTGGTTGGGTTTTACAGATTGTCTTTATCTATTTTTTAAAGGGACCTGCATTTTGTATGATGAGGATGCACCTTCTGATTTTGTCACTCCTATTGATTATAATATTATATTACACTTTTTTATGGCATGATAATAAAAGTACAATATTTATATAGTTTATTATTATTATTATTTGATGTAACAAAATTTATACAGTTATACCAGCGATTGTTAGTAATTGAATTTTGTTGAGAGTGATTTTTGGATTATGTAAAGTTAATCACGCGTCACACAAAGTATGTAAAGTTGACAGCAATGTTGTGAATAAGAAAAGAAAAAGAGATTATGAAAACACAGATTTTACGTGGTAAAATCCCAAGACGGGGAAACATCCACAGTTACCGGTAACGACGAGGAGAAGAATTCATTATGAATAATATGATTACACATTCTGTTTTTCTCTTTTCTTGTGTATCTCTCTTTTATGTATGTCTGTGTATATTTTTGTCTCTCTTCTACAATGAGATTATGGGTCTATTTATAGTGCATAGAGCCCTAATATTTGTTGTACAAGTAAGAAAAGGTAGCAGTGTTTAATTAGAACTTATTATTTGTTGAAGTCGTCTTTGTCTTCTTTCCTGTTTCGCATCTTCCATGCATTGAATGAATTAGACTTGTTGCCTGATTGGGATTATGATATCTATAAGGAAGTTTGTTTCCTTATAAGAGTTTACTTCGTGATATATTATTTGAATAAGATTCTTCTTTTATGTATCTGAGTCGTGATTGTATTTAATGTCTTCCACGCATTATCTAACTGATCAGCTGCCTAACTCGATCAAATCTCTTTTACCCCGATCAGATTGTTTTTACCCGATCAGCTAGCTTCCCCGACCAGGTTATCTCTACACGATCGGTTAGTTTCCCCGACCATCTTAGGTAAACTTTGATCAAGCCTTGAGATCATCTACTGGTCGTCTTGGGTTGATCCTTCCTGGCTGTCTTTGATGACGTTGCATACCTAATCACTGTACTTTCAGGTGATCATGCTGACTTGTCATGCTATCAAAAAATCTCTATAACAAATTTCTATTCAAAAGTTCGTAAAAATCAAATATTTAGAAAATAAAAAAAATTAGTAATTAATTAAAAATTTCTTAACTAGTCATACAAATCTTATATTTGGAGACTTTTTTAAGAATTGATTTTTCATTGGAAGGGTTTTGTAATATATCATAAAATCCAACAAAACAATTCCACAGTGATTGATTAAAAGTAGTTATCGACCGCACATCACCTTTTAGTAGAAACGGTAGTGTGTCTCTCTTCCACATCTGATGGTCAGGGATTCGAGTCCAGCCATATATACCATTTTACAAGTATATATACAGAGTTTTCTTTCGATTTATGGGAGTAATTATCCAGACTGCACATGTATTGTCTGATTTTGACAGTTCCCGACAGCCCTATTGTAATAATTGTAAATATAATATTAAAAAAAAAAAAAAAATTGTTGTCGAACCCACAATGCCAGCCGCAACTTTTTCCAATGTAATTGGTTACATCGGCCTCTTTTCCTTATTCTTGATTGCCATTTTATGACCATGGTGTTAAAAACAATAATAAAAGCACTTTAAGCCAAATGATTGAACACAAATTTATTAATAACTACTACAATATTTTATTAACAAACAATATATGGCCATACCAATATATAGTACAATAGGGACGTTGGAAAAATTAAAATAAGGGTTTATGAGAGGTGGGTTATGATTATTCGTTAGATGTGCGCAATGAATTTTTTGTTTAATTTATTTGATATTGTCCATAAAAGTATTTTCATTTAATGTTATTAGGTGGCAATAGCCAAAAGAGCCACCCTATATTTATTTTAATTTTTTTATATATAAACAATATAGTTATTTGCAATGAACAAAATAAAGGTGTTATTACAATGCACAATTCCCATAAAAAAAAATTACAATGCACAATAATTTGAGACGTGAAGGGTTGTGTATAAATTAGGACAGGATTGTTAACATGTAACAATTAACAACTATGTGTGATCAATTTAACATAAAATTTAAATATATACACCAAAAATATATAAAATATATAGATTAGTTGACACAAAAGTTATTGTTTAAATACTACAGCGATGACCGTGGTATATATAAAACATGAACAACTCATTTTAGTTATCGACAAACTTGATCTGAAAAATATATATATATATATATATATAATAACTCAACGTTATGTTAATAAGACTTATTATATTGAATGTCATCCATTATTCATATTAAAGTATATAATATGTAACAGGATCGTTAATATGTAACAATTAATAATTATGTGGGATTAATTTAACACGAAATTTAAACAAATATACCAAAAATATCTAAAATATATATAGATTAGTCATGACACAAAACTAATTATTTAAAGACTACATGGATGATTGCTGATTGCTGTGTATATATATATATATATATATATATAGAGAGAGAGAGAGAGAGAGAGAGAGAGAGAGAGAGAGAGAGAGAGAGAGTGTGTTATTGATAAACTTGATCTCAAAAAAATAAAAAAAATATGATAACTCAACTCTATCGAAATAAGACTTGTAATATTGAATGTCATCCATTATTCATATTAAAGTACATAATATGAACCCCGTGTTGTGGTAAACTTGAAAAGGAGTTTACCTGCTCAACCCTCAGAGAAGATTTCTCTATCAGATTATATGTAAGAACAGATGCTATATACTTTAATTTAGACAAGACCTACGTTCATTTTTATTCATTTAGTGCAAGAAATGTAATGATGTAATGATGTAATGATGCAATAATGCTAGATAGTAAAGACCTTTCAAAAAACATAATGTTTATAGAAAGTCTATGTTTATTTTTGTTCAAAATAAAAAAAAAATCTACATTTATTTACTTTTTACTCTTATTAAAGATCTCTTATTTGTATCTTGAGAGAGTGAGGGTAATTAACATTGCTTAATTTTGGCTAATCTTTCCCATCTTCATGATTATTAAAAAAAAAAATCGTATACACATATTGACGTTAACAATTGCCTAAAATCATATATTAAAACTTGAAAAAGAGAATAAAACTTGTATACAGTATTAATATATTTTAAAAAATAAATATAAGTTATTTATTTAAATTAATTTCAAACCTTTTATATTGTAGCCACAAAAGGAAAAATTAAGATTTGATTGGACCTTAGTGGAAATGGTGAGAAATGTCACCTTTTTGTCTCGTTGTTGCACCGACGTCACCGGTTTAATAAGTTATGTTTAAAAGACACATATTTTGGTGAACTACCAAAATTGCCTTTAAATAATCAATTTTTTATTGTCTCTGTACTTCCATCTCCACACTTGAAACACTGAACGCAGTAACTCCTCTCTTTCTCTCTCTATAATAAATTTCAAAACTACTCAACGTTCGTCAGCACAACAAGGTAATATGTTTGTCTGAAATACTGTTTTTTATCCTTCATTTTTAAAAAAACGTTCCTTTTGTAAACATGAAGCTGGTTTTGTGAATTTTGAATCTGTGAAATTTGAATCTCCGATGCTGTTAATAAAAAGCTCGGAGCCATGGAAAAAGCTTGGAGCCTTTGAAAAAGCTCGGAGCCTTGGAAAAAGCTCGAGCATTTGGACAAAAAGCTCGAGCCTTTAGAAAACAAGCTCGGAGACTTGAAAAAAGCTCGAGACTTTGTAAAAAAAGCTCGGGACTTTGTAAAAAAGCTCGGGACTTTGTAAAAAAACTCGAGACTTTGGAAAAAAGCTCGGCTCTTTTGGGAAAACCCTCGGAATCTTTGGAAAAAATGTTGGAGCATTTACTAAAAGCTCGGAGTTTTTACTAAAAGCTCGGAGATCATAGTAAAAACCTCAGAAACTATTTTAAAAGGCTCTGAGCCTTTCCATAGCTTTTATGTTTGTTATAATGGTTTGTGGTGATGAATGTTACAGAAGAATGAATCGGGTGAGAATAGTAATATCTTATAACGGTCGATGGGAGCAGTTACCCGACAGAAGTCAGAGGTTTGTTGGATCCGACAACCAAGGAATGTATGTGTCAAAGAATATGAGTTACGAAGAATTGGTATCGATCGTGCATACCGTTGTGAAGTATGATGTAAACAAATACAATGTTGATCTACAGTCAATATCAATCGTTCCTGGCGCTACATGTCGCACATTTGTAAGAAATGACGATGATGTTCAGTTTATGCTAGGGGAAGATCGGGTGATCCCTCAAGTATGTGTTAGTCTAATTGAGAGGGCAACTGGAGATGTGATACGGAATGATATTCCTACTCCTAAAAATACCCAACCATTTGGATCCACTAGCGGCAGCAACCAAGTGTTCACACAAAAGAGTGCCACTGAAGGTGGGGAAAACATATGTGCTATCCAACCGGTAGTGGTCGACCATGCAGATGTTGGTGAACCTCAATTCGACGATGTGTTTGGTTATCGGTTTGAGATGAATGATGGGCGGTACAATGAGCAATACAATGATATGTACAATGAGGAGAACATTGAACAGAACCTTGGGCCGAACCAGGAGGTGGATAATGAGGTAAATATTGATCTGGTAGATCATGTAGAGAACACTGATGAAGATCATGTCCAAATTCAAAGACGTGGAAGACGTGTAGAAGGAGTTAGTTGCACTGGAGCAAATATGCTTGGTACTTTCGAAGTCTGGCATAATGTATCTGTAGATGATTCTGATAATACCACAACGTGGGTTATTCCCGAAGCAAATTCATACTCGTTTGGGATTAGTAGAAGCACACCTTGGTAGCAGAAGAACCTACAAGCATGATTTATAAAGGTCAGTTCTTTCCGACTAAAAAGGATTTGAAGAGACTAGTTGGCCTTTTTGCAATGCGGCGAAACTTCGAATGGAAGGTGAAAAGGTCCAATAAGACAACGTTACATATTGTTTGTTTGATTGACAACTGTACATGGAAATTAAGAGCAGTGAGAAGAGATGAAGGGACGTACTTCCAAGTAAGAAGTTTTGTCAATGAACACAGTTGTCCCTTGGAGGAGATTCACCGTCGCCACCGACAAGCTAGTGCAGTTATAATTAGAGGAGTGGTTGCACCTAGACTTCAACAACAAGATGGTCGTCTCATGCGTCCCAAGGATATAATCGTCGATATGAAAACAATGTATGGCATCCAAATCATGTACAGTAAGGCATATCAAGCCTTGCATTATGCATTGTCACTGACCTATGGGACACATGAAGAAACCTTCCAACTACTGCCGTCTTTTGGTTACGTGCTGGAACAACAAAATCTCGGCACAATCACTGACTTACAATGCGCTGACGACGGTAAATTCCTTTACTTTTTCATGTCGTTAGGGGCCTCAGTTAGAGGTTTTCGAAGGTGCATGCGTCATGTTATTGCAGTTGATGGTACCCATTTGAAGGGAAGATTTGGGGGTACAATGTTTGTTGCAACTGCCCAAGATGGAAACGAACAGGTGTATCCAATTACTTTTGGGTACGGCGACTCCGAAAACAACCTTTCATGGGAATGGTTTTTGGATTGCTTGAAGGGTGCCCTTGGTCATATAGATGATCTGGTTTTTATTTCCGATCGACATGCAAGCATTGAAGCAGGGATTTCTAAAGTGTTCCCTTATGCAACCCATACCATATGTTGTTGGCACTTTGCTGAAAATGTGAAAATGTGAAAAAGCGATTTCACAGAAAAGATGTTACCAGCTTAATGGACAAAGCAGCTAGAGCGTACACTGAATTCAAATATAACCGGTACATGGGTGAGTTACGTAACCTGCAGAAGAATGCTTTCGATTATGTTGAATCTGTCGGTCCACACAAATGGTCTCGTGTACACTGTCCCCAACGAAGGTTCAGGGTGATGACAACAAATGTTGCAGAGTGCATAAACTCATGCCTTAAATTCGCATGACAACTCCCTATGTTGACATTGGCAGAGTTCATTAGGAATATGTTACAGCGTTGATTTCACGATCGACATCGAGCTGCACAATCCATGCGTCATCAGTTGACCAACGCATCACATCTTGTGATGCTACAACGGGTCGAGAAGTGTGTTTATATAACCGTCAATCCAGTGGACTGGAACATATTCTCTGTCAAACGGTCTGGAAAGCAGTGGACTGTTGACTTAGCCCGGAAGACATGCACATGCAACAAATTCCAAATGGACCATTTTTCGTGTTCTCACGCACTTGCAGCGGCAAGGTACATTAACAGTATACAATTATACGCTATATTAAGCAAACATGATTGTCACCTTTTTCATTGCTTTTGTAGGGAGCGGAACTTGGATTTTACATCGCTGTGTTCGGACTACTACAAGAGACAGACATTTATTGATGCATACTCAATTCCTATTATGCCTGTTGGCCATCCTTCTTCATGGGTAGTGTCATCTGATATCGCTGAGCGGGTGGTTTTAAATCCAAATACCAAGAGACAATCAGGTCGCCCGATGGAGGGTCGACATGCATCGTCTTCCGAGAAGACAACCACCCAATCGTGTAGAAGATGTGGACAATCAGGTCATAATAGCAGGAGGTGTTCTAATCCGCCCTTGATTAATGAAGGTCCGAGCAGAATTGTTCCCGAGAAATACCGTCGCAAGTGTAGCGTATGTCATCAAGTTGGACATAACAAACAGACGTGCCCACACA
The DNA here is from genome assembly GCA_033220585.1 of Dipteronia sinensis. Taxonomy (NCBI): domain Eukaryota; kingdom Viridiplantae; phylum Streptophyta; class Magnoliopsida; order Sapindales; family Sapindaceae; genus Dipteronia; species Dipteronia sinensis. The sequence continues at coordinate 5,067,084 of CM065640.1, forward strand.
ATGAATCTTCCGTGGAGTGAATCGAGTCGTTCATACTTATTGTTCATGTCGTTGGGGTGTTAATTATTACTTTTGTTATTGTATGAAATGCGTGTGTTGTACTTGTAAATGCAAACACTTGAGATTTTAAACAAAAAATTTGAAATTTGAAAGTTTATTACTATAATTGTTTGTACATCGACAACTACAACATCTAATGTGGCTTGGAGTTACAAAAAATCTCCACAGCCATCTTCTCCCGTATGGTGCACATATCTTCTTCTGACCAGTCGAACGTCTTCTTGTTCGCCAGTACGTACTCCATCAATCTCAAGGTATGAGCACCACAGTTACCCCTGTGACTCAGCACATGAACAACCGTTACAATTGAAGTTTAATAAAAACAAACTTAAAGTTTAAATGATGTTCGTACAGTCATACCCTCTAGTCTGTTGGAGCACATGTGTTGTAGACACCATGCTTACCCCAAAGGGCCTATTCCACTTCTCGTACTTCGCCTCGCCTGTTGGTCTGGCATCGTGAAACCCCACCTGATGCAACATCGATGGTAGAAACCACCGCAATGGAGCGACCTACTCTTTCCTGATCTGTAGGGGGACTTCCTGTCTGAACGGGTCTAGCAGGTGGATCTTCCCGACAGTAAGGTCGACGCTGGCCACGAGCCAATGCTGGCAACCAATGTTGCACGGAATAAGAACCTGTACCAAGTGTTCAAGATATTGTTATGGTCAAAATAAGAATTATTAATTAAACACATTGAAACCATAACTGTATTGCGCTCACCGCGTCAACCTCGTGCCATGGTCGGTTCCCTACCGGGAGCAATCCACGTACCGTCATCAGATTTTCAGGGGACCACATGTACTTCAACACAGACCAGTTTTTTGGGGCTTTGCCCATAGCATCGCGAGGTATGATTCTCCGCCACTGAAACTCCAGCATTGACTAAAAATAGATAACGAACCGAAACGTTAGAAACAAGATGAAACACAACAAACAGACGTGCGAAAACAGTACATTTGAAACACTTACATAGAACTGAGAATCTAGTAGGTTCATCATCTGAATGTAGACAGTGGGGAATGCTCGCTGACGCTTCCGTAAAATATGCAGGTACGCGTCCATATGCTGACAATATAAACATTATACATTGTTAGTATTCTTCCATAAGTTAAACAAACTTAAAAGACAATCGAAGTAAGGAAAGTACTGTGTCCTCCAACTCCATAAAGTTGGTTTGCAACCGGTGAAACCAAGTCACAGGCACGGGGGTCATCAGATCCACATCACGTCTGCGTAATTTTCAATTATTTAGAAAAACAAATAATTTAACTTAGGTGTTTCAAAATAAATTCACAATATTATAATACTTACAATTCCCCCGTCATGTTCCTCTTGTAGGCTTTGTAAGCCGCAAGCTGGTCAGCGTCTACCAAATCATTGGGTCTGAATGTATGTGCTGATGACAGGGGCAGTGTCCTTGGCCTCTTCGGCCGACAGGGGTCAGTGTATGGGCTCACCAACTGCCAGCCTCGTTTGCGAATCCGCTGCTGCCTATGCTGACCGTGGACCACTAGGGGGTGTTGGGAGGAGGAACTATGTCCCCGTAAATCACGTCGAGGGCTCTGATGGGATGAGATAGACCTGTGGGGTGGGCTGTGTCGGGATGGACTGGCAATGTCACTGAGGGGTGAGGTGTGACGGGATCGAGTAGAGGAGAGCGGTGTCGGATGGACCGCAGGGGCGCTCCTTATGGATCACCTGGTCAGGTTAGGAGTGTGGACTGTACGGGAGGAGGGACTCTGATCCAGTGGACTGGACGGGTCCGCTGTGTGGTCCTAGATATGAACAGGAGGATCCACATCATGTACCTCCATAAGCAGCGGAAACTCTAATAACGCCTGGGTAACTGTCTCCCCAAATACTCATGTATCTGTCTCCCCAAATACTCCTGTATCCGTGCCATCAGGGACTTGCATCTGCTGGTCTCGTACTGTATCTCCAGCTATTGGACCCTGCGTCTGAGGTCCATCAGCCTCCGTCATAGGTCCGGTGGCTGGGTCTGTCTCTTCGTCGCTATCTCTACGTGGAGAGCCTCGATCATGGGAGGGTGGATCATCCATGCCTGACTGTGATGTCGAACCCCATCGCCCCCGGAGAAAGTCCATCACCTTCCTATGCTGCCTATCTCGTTCCTAATCACTCTTCCGGAGATCCTCCTGTAACGCAGCGACTGCATCCATCACATCTTGGATTTTTCGTTACAAACGGTCCTGAAACAAAATCATTATTGTCAGTACTAAAACTCAACACTTGTTTCAACATAAATAATGCATTACACCATTTTTGAAAATGCTCGGACTCATTTAAAAAAAGCTCGGGCACAGTTTAAAAAAGCTCGGGCACAGTTTAAAAAAGCTCGGACACAGTTTGAAAAAGCTCGGACACATTTTGAAAATGCTCGGACTGTTGAAAAAGCTCGGACTCAGTTTAAAAAAGCTCGGACTGTTTAAAAAAGCTCGGAAACTGTTTGAAAAAACTCGGACAATTTAAAAAAGCTCGGACTGTTTAAAAAATCTCGGACACTGTTTCAAAAAGCTCGGAAACTGTTTGAAAAAACTCGGACAATTTAAAAAAGCTCTGACTGTTTAAAAAATCTCGGACACTGTTTCAAAAAGGTCGGAAACTGTTTGAAAAAGCTCGGCCACATTTTAAAAAAGCTCGGGCATTTTAAAAAAGCTCGGACTCATTTTTAAAACGCTCGGATACCTAGAAAAAGCTCGGAACCAGTTTGAAAAAGCTCGAAAACCCAGAAAAAGCTCGAAAAATGTTTTAAAAAGCTTGAAAAAAGCTCGAAAAAAGCTCGGAATCACCTTGAAAAAGCTAGGGAACTCAGATCCTCAACAGATTTACAAACTCTAACCTAACCCTCAACCATTATGAGATCAACAAACAAACCTAATCTACAAGTTTAATCAACAACCAACATCAAACATGAACTTATTAAAAACAAAATCTTCAACATAATCTGACTCAACTTACCACAGTCGATTGAAGATGTTCTCGTCTGAACACCCAAAAAAACACTGTTGTCCTACCGCCGGTTACTTCGACGTCTTTTTCAGCCGGAAAACCACTGATCTTCCAACGCTGGTTCTTTTTCCAGCCGATGTTTTCTCTCTCTGGTTTTTCTCACTAAGTTTGAAAACGATAAAAACTCACTTGGAAGGGGTATTTTTGTCTGGACTCTTATATTGATGTCTTTTAAACATGAATTAGTAATGTGGTGATATTTACACAACACCCACCCCAAATAGTTCTATTTATTTTTTGAACCCTTGGAGCTTATAGGCGAGCCGAAAACGATTATATACACGTGTGTGGTTGTGCCTATTGTCTAATCCGAAAGCAAGAACATCTCTAAATAAAAAAACGATATTTAAGAAGAGATGCGGTTAGTTTGATAGTAAATTTCTTATGCATATACGACGTACAAACTGTGGATTTGAATTCTTTATCTACAAAAACCATAAATTTATGTAATAATATAATATTTATAAAAAAAAAAACCGACCGTTACATATTTGAAATTCCGTGACGAGACTCTGGCTGCCACGTGCCTTGACAACATCAACTGATACCCATGCAAACATGCTCAACAAAACACGCGCCAAAAACATACCAATAATACCATCATCCATCCATCCATCCTTACCCAAAACCAGAGTCTCGAGACAAGAGAAGAGACCATCTTCATTCCTGACTATCACACTCTCCCATGTTGCCACGTGTCCCACTACCTCCTCCTCCTGTGATCCTATCCATTCACCTATATTTGCCACTATTGATCATCTTCATTATCATATATCATCACACAAAACCTCTCTGATCAATTCAACAACAGCCGTTCATCATGTCATCTGATCAATCGAAGCCAACGACCCAGGCTCTCTACGAGAGAGCACCGTCCACACGGCAGACAGTGAAGTTCTTGACAGCAACAACAATAGGTGCAACGCTTCTGTTCCTATCAGCATTGACTTTGACCGGGACGGTGCTGGCTCTGATCCTGGCCACTCCAGTCTTAGTCCTGTTCAGTCCAATCCTAGTCCCGGCTGGGATAGTCCTGTTCCTGGTCTTTGCTGGGTTCTGTTTCTCAGGAGGGTGTGGCGTGGCTGCTATAACGTCGTTATCGTGGATATATAGCTACGTGACTGGAAAGCACCCGCCTGGAGCTGACCAGCTGGACTATGCGAGGATGAAGATAGCAGGCACGGCTAGGGATATGACGGAGAGAGCTAAGGAGTACGGACAGTCTGTGCAGCACATGGGTCAGTCCGACTCTACTACTACTCGTCTCACTTCTTGAATCGTGTCACGTGCGATTGAGGTCGGAGGTCGGTCGTGAATGCATGGCGGGCTTGTTCTGTTAATTAACTACTATGTGGGTACCAGCTAGCTGTTTGTGTTTTTGTTTTCGTGTTTGGTTTTAAGCATGCGTAGATCGATCGATCGATCGTGTGGTCGGGCTAATTATGTGTACTCTGTAACTCATGAGGATATTTTAATTTCTTGTTAATAAAAATCCTTCTTTGTCAAGCTTAATTAGATTACAAGTTTGCTAATGTTGTGGCAGGCTTGTAAAATGACTTGAACGTTCTAATAAATTAATAAGCAGATAAAGCTGAATCGAATTCAATTGTTTTGGGTTCTAACCGGATTTGATTTTTAATTGTTTAAAAATGAAAGTGCTCCTAGATTCTTTCTAGAGGCCGCTGAAGTCGTTGACATCTGTGTATGCATGTTAATAGCTAGGTGTAATGCAGAGTTGGGAACACGTACGTAGATTGATCCTCCCGTTAAATCCTACGTGGCTTTCAACAGGGTTCATGAGTTGAGCACTTGAGCCCATTAGTTAAATTGGTTATTGGTCAATAATCAAAACCTACAAAAAACCAATAATAAAATTTATCGTTTGATATGATCTGTAGTCAGAAAAATGGAAAGATATATCGAGAAGTCTGATATCCAACGGAGATCAACTGAGAAAAACAGGAGCAGCTACCAACAGTCGCAACTCGCAAGCTAGCTATATGAGGCATGCATGCCCTATAAATTAATGTTGTCGAAGTACGGTTCTTAATTTGTTTTTATTGTTGATGAGCCATACAGAGAATCATCGATTCATTTATCAGAAAAATACATTGGAAAACAATCAAACAATCAATTAACTTGCACATATCAGCTCTGGATATAAACTATTTTTGGATGTTGACCAAGTATATATCTACTAGTACTGATCACAAAGTTTCTTCCCGATACATAGAATTCTGCATTCAATTAACCATGTCCAAAACAAGCACAACTATTGCCTACTTGTTCGAGACTGAGATTTAAATTTTGGGCCGAATGATATAAATTTCTGTTGTCCGATCGATGTCTCCATAATTAGTTCAACGAGTTATACTATTTACGAAAATGAGAATATTGATCACATAATCACATAAACAAGGAGTAATTGAAGGATACAGTACATGAATCAAGTTCAGCTAACTTATCAATCTCAATAGAATGATTTTTATATTAATTAACTCAGTATATACGAACAAGGAATATTGAGGGGTTAATAAAATAGTCAAGCATGTCGCTTGCTCCCACATGACACAACCATAAGGGGTTCAAATCCTCTTATAGTACCTACATAGCCAAAGATCATAGTTTTTTGTTTCTCAAACGTCATAGAGATCTATGAGGACTTCAATTTCAAACTCGAACTCTGAATTCGAATTCTCTAAGCGAGTTCAGAGACTTCTTGATTTTTTATATTTTTTTAAATACTAATAGTATGGTAACATAAGAAAATTGAAACCCTTAAAACATGAGACCAAATGGCTGAAACGACACCGTTTATATACCTTAATAAGTTAATAGATGATAGTCCCTCGATGCAAACTTTACTTATTTAAAAGCGTAAAATTGCAAATAATTAATAAAAACTATAAGCCCTTTTAAGCTATGGATTTAGCAAAAACGCTGACCCAAAAAAACCAACGAAAAAAAAAACAGAGCGGTTAGTATCCAACCCGCCTAAAATCTGAAGTAAATGAAAATACAAGAAAATATGCAGCAGTGACGGCCAATTTCGAGAAATTCAAAAATGGTGCGGCGAATCTATGGCTTCCTTGCTTTTTTTAATGTTCTATTATTGTGAGAAGCACTTTTTTGTTGAATTTGATTTGATTTTTTTTTGTGTTTCAGTTCTCAATCGCAGCTATCAACGACACCGACTCTAAACGCCAATGGGAACCCTTGGCTCCAACTAAAGAATCTCAGGCATGTCTACTTCTCTCTCTGTTGTTTTGAACGCTACACGATTTCGTACTATTTTTTTACTAATTGTCAACTTCATTGTGTACAAGTGATGCTAGTTCTGGAAATTTATTTGTCAAATTTCACCGTTTTGTTTGTTTTTAGGGTTTCCGTTTTTCTGTGTATGAGACTAATGTATAGCAATTGTATAAAGCTAATTCATCGGTCATTCATATAATAGCTATTTTTATATTGTCGTTACAGGAATTTCATCTTTCGCAAACTTACCAAGAAGGACTTCTCAAGTTACAATCTAAGGAATATGACAAGGCTCGCGAACTTTTAGAATCCGTCCTGAAAAATCCTCTGATATCAGCTGCTCAAGTATTACTCTCTTCTCATGAAAATTCAAGTGCTAGTTTGTTTGGTGTGTTTTTTTTTTCTTTTTTAATTTCATTTAATAGTGTGTTTTATTATAATGTTATTGTTTGTCATTCAGGAGGATGGTAAAGCAAGCGATGGTCATCTATTGCAGCTCAGGTTAAGTACTTCCCCATTCCCTTTTAACGATTTTTAGCACTTAAATTTATAATTGTTGTTTGTACATTCTTATGTTATTGTAAATTTGTAGATTTATTTTATTCTTTTAAAATATTTTTTTTTTTCTTTACAGATTTTTAACGCTGAAGAACCTTGCTGCTGTTTTCCTTCAACAAGGTTCAGCTCATTATGAGAGTGCGCTACGTTGTTATCTTCAAGCTGTAGAGATTGATACCAAAGATTCTGTTGTTTGGAATCAGCTCGGAACATTGGCATGTTCAATGGGTTCGCTGAGTATTTCACGTTGGGCATTTGAACAAGGGCTCTTATGCAGCCCCAATAACTGTAAGCATGCTTGTAATTCTTTAAATATCTTTCGATTATTATTTTGTATGCACTATAAAAGAGAGATAATAATTATTTTTGTATTGTGCAACTTTATTCAGTGCCATTTGGTTTCCACTCTTATTGTTTCTGCTGCAAACTTTTCTATATTTCGTGACATGCAATAGACACTTTATCTAGTCTCCCTGGAATGACATGTGCAGGGAATTGCATGGAGAAACTATTGGAAGTACTCATTGCTATCGGTGATGAGGTTGCATGTCTTTCTGTCACAGAGTTAATTTTGAGGCATTGGCCATCACATTCTCGTGCTTTGACTGTTAAAAATACTATTGAAGAGTCTGAGCCAGTTCCATTCGCTCCAAGAGGTATAGATAAGCTGGAACCTAAACATGTCCGGCTTAAATTTATTGACAAGAGAAAAGCAGCTGATGACAATCTAGATGAAAGTGTTACACGTAAAAAGCTAAACCAGAACATAGACTTATGCCTGTCAGAAGCTTCTTGGGTGGCTCTGGCTGATGCACTCTTGGAAATCTTACTTCCATTGAATGGGTGTGGTTCTGAGATGGCGGCTGAGAAAGGATACAGATCTGGGGATGTTAAATTAGCTATACGCTTGCCTTCTAGCTCAGACATTGTCATGGGTCTTGGAGAACAAAAAGGAACTAACTCATCTGAAGTCGGTGAAGCAATGCCTCTTGCAGAATGTAACTCTGAAAAAAGAAGCGTCATTAAAGAAAAGGAAGCAAATATTTGTGAAGAACAACCTCTGGAGAGGCGCAGTACTCGTCTTGAAAGGCTTAGAAGTCGTAAACCTGGGAAGGAAGAAGTGGATTTGGCTGCCCATAAGGATCTGGCCAAAGATGTACTGAAATTTCTTGAATCATTTATCATTGGCGGACAAGGAGCCAAGGATTGTGATCATGGTGCTAGTTGTCGTGTTTCGTGTCATGATCAAGTTAATTCCTTGGAAGCAGAATGTAATGATGTTGTTATATATTTGAGGGAAACCTCAGGAAATTATGGTGCTTACCATATGGGTCACTTGCTGTTAGAACATGCTGCAAGTAGAAGCCTTACATGTCATGATGCATTTTTCAAATTCCTGGAGTTGGAGAAGTTGACAAGACATTGTGGGCAGGATAGATCCCCAGAATGTAGTCTTTTTCTTGCCGAATTGTATTATGACCTAGGGTCAGCTCCTTACAATTTTTCCAAGCAGTCTGAATTCATGTCAGAAGCATCCTATCTTCTCTGTAAAATAATTGAATCAGTTGCTTTAAATTATCCGTTTCACTTAGCTTGTGCATCTGGGAATGTAAATTCCTCTTCGAAACAAACTTTTCAAAGTATCGAAGGAACATCAGCCAATAAAGGTTCTTTCTGGGCTAGGTTCTTCTGGTTGAGTGGGCGATTGTCTATTTTGGATGGCAACAAGTCAAAAGCTCATGAACAATTCTGTATTTCCTTGTCCTTGTTGGGGAAAATGGAAGATATGAATGATTCTCAATGCTCGATACGCCTGCCATATTGCAAGATTATTAAAGAGTTAACTATCAATAGGATTCTTCATGAAATTAATTTACTACAAGTTGATTTCTTGCTGGATAAGACTCTAGGTGAGATGATTGAGAAGGAAATGTATTTGGACTGTGTAACCCTGCTTGCTCCGCTTCTATTTTCTACCAAAGATGTTCACCTTGATCTATTACCATTACCTGCTGATTATAAAAACAGTGAAGGGATTAGATCTGCTGAACTATCAGCTTTAGATGTCTTAATCAAAGCATGTGAGAAGACAAAACCAAAGAATCCTGAGGTATATCTGAATTGTCACCAACGAAAGCTGCAAATACTCATGGTTTTTTCTGGAATGGACGAAAGTCTTGTTTCATACAAATCCTTCAACCAGAAGTCAGAATCAAAAATGCATTCTGATTCTGATATAGTATCAGGAGAGAATTCAAGCAAGCATTGGAATCACTTGGTTGCAGAGGAAGTGAAGGCAATTTTGCATTGTGTATCACAATTGAAAAACATTATTGATCAATCTGGAGATTCTGTAAGTCATCTTTAACTCTTCAGAATTGATGTCCTCTATCATCGTTGTCTACTTCAAATTAAAAATTTTGTTTCAACATTTTGTTCTGACAAAAATACAGATAAGTGATGAATATAAATGTCATAAAGGTTTACTACCACATAATTCTGTAACGTTAGAAACTGTCTTCAATTTTATCACTTGTATAAAACTATAAATTTAATTTTGAAAGGCTATATCCCTATCGTTCCTGAATGCATGTCTGATAATGCTATCTTACTCTAGTTTGACAAGCAGAATTTAGGTTGATAATGCTACTGTAAAGAAAATCCTTCATTAATTATCATTACTTGCTACAGAAGAGAGATTGGCGTGCTTCTTGATTAAAAGTGTCCCCAGGATTTTACCTCAGATTTCCTCTTCCTAATCTCTTGTTGGCACTGGATTTCGTCTCTGAAAGAACTTATTATTTCAACTAATTGCAATGGGGAACACTGCTTAAGATGAACATATTAATGTTTCTCTTTCATGGGTCATTGAGTGCATGTAATAATGCAGCTTCAAATTGAAAGATGTTAGTGATGAGAAGGATCTTTCTGTATTTCATTTCATTCATTATGATATTTATTTACAGATGTAAAGACCTCCATGTTGGTCATATCAAAATAGTGAGTCTTTACCTAAAGCATTTGTAATATTCTTCAGCAGTTGACATCTAGTTTTGAAATATCTAAGGAAGATTCTGATGATTGGTGATTTATGGACTAACTTAGGATAAATGACATGGAAGTTGTTATTTTTGGACAGATAAAATGATAAAGTCTTATGTAATTTGGTTTGTTGGATTCATATTTTTGTCTTCTTTCTTTTAAAACTTCTATTTGCCAGTGTCATATGCAATTAATTTTATGCTTGCAGAATAGCTTTGTTGTTCCAGAGAGCAGAATTGGTGATCTTCAATCTTTGCTGCTGGTTGTCATGTGCAATGTAGCTAGCAATTTTCTCTGTAAGAAATCTTGTGGACCAGTAGTTGTTGATGAAACTGATCAGAAGCAACAATGCTGCTTTGTTGATGCAGCCACTGCATTTTGCAAACTTCAACACCTTAACCCTACTGTACCTGTCAAAACTCAGGTGAGTCACACCTTAGTCTTTTTGGTTACATGAGTTATATTCTTTTTGGTTACTGTTTTTTTTATTTTCAACTCATGGTCGCTGTTTACTCAGGTCGAATTAATCGTAGCTGTTCATGACTTGCTTGCTGAGTATGGGCTCTGCTGCGCGGGCAAGAGTGGTGAAGGGGAAGAAGGAACTTTTCTTAAATTTGCAATAAAGCATCTATTGGCCTTGAACATGAAATTAAAATCTAATTTTAGCTCCCCAAACAAGGAAACAATTGGTTTTGACCAGCAGTTTTCTAATAATAGTCATGTCAAAGCATCTCAAGATGGATTAGGATCAGATACACTGGACATGGAAATGGGTGGGGCTGAAACAGATGACACTGTTGCTGTAAAGAGGGATGATTCTGAAGGGATTACTAATGACACACCACCTCAGTCAGGCCTAGAGAAGGATGATATACGAGTAGAATGTGAAAAGCATTGTGATGACAATGACAAAATTAACAAAAGAGAAAAGAATGGTAATCAAGGCACTGATTGTGGAAATGAACTTGCTGAAGATGAAAGGGAGGAACTTGAGCTAATGATTGAAAATGCTTTGGATCAGTGCTTTTTCTGCTTATATGGTCTAAATCTTGGATCTGATTCATCCTATGAGGATGATTTAGTACTGCACAGGAATAGTAGTCGAGGAGATTATCAGACCAAGGAACAATGTGCTGATGTTTTTCAGTATGTGTTACCTTATGCCAAGAGTTCTTCTGTGAGTAGTCTCTCTCTCTCTCTCTCTCTCTCTCTCTCTCTCTCTCTCTCTCCCTCCCTCCCTCTCTCCTTTAAAGCTCTGCTTCCTTTTAATGTCCACTTAACATATGCACATGCCTCAGAAAACTGGACTAGTCAAACTTCGTAGAGTGTTAAGAGCTATACGCAAACACTTTCCACAACCACCAGAAGATGTTTTGGCTGGAAATGCAATAGACAAATTTTTAGACGACCCTGATTTATGTGAAGATAAACTCTCAAAGGAAGCTGGATCTGATGGGTATCTTGAAACCATAATGAAGATAATATTTCCTGATATGGAAAGCCTCATCCAGTGCAAGACACAATCCATTGGGAGGTATGGATGTTTTTTCTTTTCTTTCTTGATTGGTATAAATTTATATAAAGTTTACCTGTTTTTTTTTTCACTTTATGGTTAAAATCATAAATCTTGCTCAATTCTTTAGTAACAAGCTGTAGCTCCTCGTCTAATGAATTTATTGCAGATCCGACCCATATTTGAAGGTATATTGCGACTTATATTATTTTCTAGCTCAGTCTGAGGAAATGAGCACAACTGATAAATGGCCAGGCTTTGTACTCACCAAAGAAGGGGAAGAATTTGTACAGCAAAATTCTAATCTTTTCAAATTTGATCTGATATACAATCCTTTTCGCTTTGAGAGTTGGCAACGGCTTGCAAATATTTATGATGAGGCAAGATTTACTTTTCTTTGTCATTGAATTATTCAATGTGTGGAAATTATAAAGAATATTATTTTGGAATAATATATCTGCCCGGCAACTGTTTGACTATCTCGGATTTATTCTCTGTTGCAAATACAGGAGGTAGATTTATTACTAAATGATGGCAGTAAGCACATAAATGTAACAGGATGGAGGAAGAGTGCTACTTTGCCTCAAAGAGTTGAGACAAGTCGAAGGAGGAGTAGACGTTGTCTGTTAATGAGTTTGGCTTTGGCAAAAACGTCAACTCAGCAGGTTTCAACTCTATCTGTAATGTATATGTGCTACTGTAGAGGATAGAATCTCTAATTTTTGTATAACAAATAAGGCTCCGATATTAGTTATGTTTGTCTGCTTAATCTTCAATAGTCCTTGAATTTTTTAGCTCCTTTGTAACTCATGGCTTGCTAGATAAAAAGGACATGTTAAAACACAAGTCTGTCCAATTGTATGATTGCATCATGTGGTATAGATGAAATATGGTATAGAAAATCATTTAGCATATGTAAGGTGGCCAAATGATGTACTTTCAACACTTGATAAATCTGTCTCAATAGAGAATCTATTAATTTTGTTTGTCTCTATACTCCTATGAAATAGGTGCTTTTTTGGTTGATAACTTGATATTGTACCTGTATATATTTGTCATATCTTGAGTTGGTGGTTGTTATATATATATATATATATATATATATATAGTAACTTTCTATTGCGGGATCCCGTACAAATTTTTCGTGCGGTTTTATATATATATATGTATGTATGTATGTATTTCATGTAGTGAAATGGTTTATCTTGTTGATTAATCATATTTTGTTAACTATTAGAGTTTAAATACTATTGTTGGGCTCATTCATATAAGATTTTATTTTTGGGATGAACAATTACTCGAAATGGTTATAAGAGGCGTAATTACCCTTTGCTTATGTTTTATCCTTGTGATAAGTCTGTTGATAACTTGAGTCCTACATGCAAGAAAGGGTGTAAGAGTTTAGAGTAGTATTATTTATTGGTGTTCGTCTTATAAGCTTAAGTTTTTGCTCCACATTAATCACTGTGATGTTTTCATGTGATTCCAGAGCGAGATACATGAATTACTGGCGTTAGTATACTATGATAGCCTGCAGCATGTGGTACCATTTTATGATCAGCGGTCTGTTGTTCCCTCAAAGGATGCTGCATGGAAGATTTTTTGTGAAAATTCATTGCGACATTTTAAGAAAGCCTTTGCACACAAGTATATTTACATTTCTCAATTGGTCTTTTGCTTTTGCTTCTTTTTTTTTAATGATTAATAGTTATTACTTATAATGTACAAGTTTGGCTGAATCACTATATGGCTCAGGGAGGATTGGTCATATCCCTTTTACATGGGGAAACTCTCTGAAAAGCTTGGATATTCTCATGAGATATCCTTATCATATTATGATAAGGCTATTGGTTTGAATCCATCAGCTGTGGATCCTCTCTATAGGATGCATGCTTCTCGCTTAAAGATGCTTTGCACTAGTGGAAAACAGAATCGGGAGCTTTTAAAGGTTTCTTTTGCCACTCACTGCTATATTAAAAACCTATTCACTTACAGTTTTTGTTTCCTCTGTCAAATTTATTTTAACATCATATTTATAACTTCATCTCTACTTTATGGTAGCTTACGTATAGATCAATTATTTCATCGTCTTGTTTTTGGATTGCTGGCCACCCACCTTTTATCTTGATTATACTTGTTATTTGCTTTCCATTTTAGGTTCTTTCGGCATATTCCTTTAATCAATCCATTAAGGATGACATCATGAATATCTTCAGTAAGATGGATCCTGAAATTCCTTATATGCCAGAAGATAATATGAATGGAATCCCTGCATTGAATGATGAAGAGAGAAAACATAATGAATTGGTTCAAATGGAAGAGGTGTGGCGCATGCTCTACAATGATAGCCTTTCTGCCCTGGAAGTTTGCATTGAAGGGGATCTCAAACATTTTCATAAGGCCAGATATATGCTTGCTCAGGGGATTTACAGGAGGGGTCAGTCTGGTGATTTGGAGAAGGCAAAGGATGAACTTTCTTTTTGTTTCAAATCTACTAGGTCATCTTTTACAATATATATGTGGGAGATAGATGGCATGGTCAAAAAAGGAAGGTATGGCTGTATTCTTATATTTCTCCTATCAGAAAAAATATATTACAATTCTAAATTTCCTTTTTATACTTTGATAGTGTTTGGATACAAGGAACTGAAATCATCATAGTTTTGATGTGCTATAAATAAAATTGAATTCTTCCATTATTATATGGTGTTGAGAAACTTAGTTATTAACTTTTCCTGTCTATTTTATTTATGTAGTTTATAACTGTAATATTCTATGTTCTAATTTGTTTTTCTGTGTGTATATCAGGCGTAAGGCTGCAGGTTTTGCAGGAAATAAAAAGATCCTTGAAGTTAATTTGCCAGAAAGTTCTCGAAAATTCATTACCTGTATCCGGAAGTACTTGTTGTTCTACTTGAAACTGTTGGAAGAGACCGGAGACATCTGTACTCTTGATCGTGCTTATGTCTCTCTAAAGGCAGACAAGAGGGTAACTAGTCAACTTTTATGTAATATTGGCTAAGTTTGTTGTTATTTTTCAACAAGCTCAATTACTTGCTTCATTTTAGATGATGCATCATGCCATCATGCATCAACAACACTGTCTTCATTTATGCTCAATTTATTTATTAAGGAAAACAATATAACTTGTTTCAGTTTGACTACCTCTAAAATAAGCAATTTTATGTCCACGTTAAACAATATTACATTTCCATTGAAATAAATTCTTGGTGAGAAACTCGATCTTAAGCGAAACTTGGAGAAGTTTCACACATGAGATATTTTGGGGGGAAAAGGGTTATGCGTGCTGGCCCCATCAAAATCATCTTATGAGTTATGAATTAACATATTACAATGAGTCAATGACTATGCATCATTACTATCAATGTGACATGCTTCAATAATCTCGTAATTTCTATACTACATTATTTTTCAGCAATTTGACTGGCATCTTACTTCAACCTGTACACAGTTTTCATTATGCATTGAAGATCTTGTACCGGTGGCACTTGGGAGGTACATCAGGGCCCTACTGTCATCCATGCAACACGGTGAGACTGCTGTCTCTGGTGCCGCAGGCAGTTCTGAGCATCAATTGGAGAAGATATTTGCTTTGTTCATGGAACAGGGAAGCTTGTGGCCAGAGATATGTTGTGCGCCGGAAATCAAGAGTACAGAAATATCGGAGAGCAGCTTATATGGGTAATTTGCATTATAAATATTCTCCAAGTTTGTTTTTTGACAAAATTCCCAAAATTAATTTTATTACATATAATTTAATATATGATGTATTTCCTAGAACAGATTATCCTCATTTAGGTAATTGCTACTGAAAGTATCCTAATCTGGTATAACATCAAAAAGGCATTATATCTTACTCTTTGTTCCTTAAACTGTATTGTTCAATGCCTCTGATCCCCCTGGACACCTAAAATAAAAAGGAACTTCCAATCATGGGTAGATTCCCATTCTGAAGGTGTATGCTTTTCAGTCACCTGAAGTCGTTCCCCTTTTGAATCTTTCATATTTTCCGATTCCCTTCCCATCATTCCTTTCTGAATGTGTATGTTCTTCACTCAACCCCAAATCTTTCTCGTGAATCTTTCAAATGGTCCTGCTGAAGCTTAAAATTGTTATTCATGTCACAATCAGATTCTCAAATTCTGAATTATTCAAGCTTCAAAGGATCAAGAATGTTAAATAGTTGCAGTTCTGGTTCATGTTAAGGCATTCTGCTTCACCATTTGTGTTTGACATTTAATGTTTACTGCTAATTTTTGTCAGTGCAATGCCAATTTCTTTTATGAAGTATATATTTCTGACAATCTGTTGCTTTGTCTCAGTTACCTCCACCAATATATTGCGTCATTAGAAATATCAGGCAGGCTGGAAACTCTTGAAGCAATAAATGAGAAGATTCGAAAACGTTTTAAGAATCCAAAGTTGTCAAACAGTAACTGTGCAAAAGTCTGCAGGCATGCTTCTGTTGCTTGGTGCCGATCCCTTATAATTAGCTTGGCGTTGATCACTCCATTACGAGCTTTGCCCTCAAGTGAGTTTCAAGCTCCTAACCCAACAGATGGTGCTTTGGAACATAGCCAGTTGCTTTGTGTTGACTTGCAAACAGATGAGTTATGGAATTCACCTTTTGAGGACAAGACTCATTTGAAAAATCTTGGAACAAAATGGAACCCAATGTTGACCAAAATTAAGAATACAATAGTTAAGAAAGCTTTGGATGAAAATATGGAAACTGCCAACTCTTTGCTTAGATATTCTTACAATTTCTATAGGGAGAGCTCCTGTGTAACACTCCCATCTGGTGTAAGCCTTTATTTAGTTCCATCGCGGTTAGCAACAGAAGCACAATTTCAACCAGGCATGGATGGGGTTGAAATTTTAGATCTAAGCATTCCTAGGAAGCTTCTTTTGTGGGCATACACATTATTGCAAGGTCGTTTTGCAAACATCTCTGCCGTTGTAAAGCATTGCGAAGAAAATTTAAAGGTATGAGAGCTAATCTACCTGTAGTGATGTTTTATTAATGCCCAAACTCGCAAAATTGATTTTTTTAAGAAAACACTTGCTTCCAAATCATGCTTTGCTAGACTTTATCCTCTTTCTTTTTTGTGCTTGAAGTTGAGAGGTCTGGCATCCCTTTACGACAAGGATGCATAGATTTTTTTGGTAACATGTACAGAGAAACAATGAAAGATCGTCTTGATAGTTTTGGTGATCAGTGGAAAACTAAATATCATGCGATGTGATTATTACTTATTTTTTGCAGTTGAAGGTGAAAAAGGGAGCTGGAACCCCACCTGTGCCGACAAATACAAGCATACAGACTGCCACCACTGCTTATACAGGTTATTCTTACCTCTTGACTGTTTTTTTTCTTCATCTTAATCTTCTTTAAATTATTTGACATACGGGGCGGGGGATTTCATTCCAAGAAATCGAACCTTTGTTATTTTCGGCTCTCAAGACTTTTAAGTTTCATCTCATCTGTATGTCAAAATCTTCATACTTGCTCATTCTGATGGTTGTCCAAAAATAACATCGGCAATAGGTGGTGGGAAAGATGGAACTGGCCAAGGTGGCAATACGGAAGCCGAGGCTGTCCCTGTAACTGCTGCAGTGGTATCCGCTTCATCACCCATGAATGATATCACAGAATGTGTGTTAGCACTGCCTTCTAGTGATAAGAGCTTGTATGGTGTTCCCCAACTACAACAAAGTAGCACCACTGTTGCAGAAAAGAGCAATACTTCCGTGAGTGAAGGAGATATTCAAAACAAAGACTGACATTTTCGCGACTTTATTTAAGATTTGTTGCTTCTAACAACTTGTAAAAGATGCGCAAGTCAATCTCACGGCATGTAATGGAAATATGAGGTTCAGTTTTGTAAAAATCGGAAACGTTTGTAAATACAACACTTTCTTCATCCTGTAAAATGAGAAAAATATTACTTTCAAAAAATTAAAAATGAGTTTCTTAAGAAAAAAGCCATGGTTTTAATAATTGGTCTAGGTGCAGCCTAAGCTTCAGGTGGATCCGATTGCCGTGAGAAAGGCCAAATCTATCTTTCTAGGCGGCCTAGGCGCCCGACTAGGTTGGCTGGGTGGGGTTAGCACTGTTGACCCCGTTTGGTAATTTTTTAAAAAAAAATAAATTTTTTTTCAAAACGACAGTGTTGAACACTAAAAAAACGTCTTTTTGTAGCTGTGTGCTGGTCTTATGGAAACTTTAAGAATCATTTGTTAATTTGCTATTAGACGAAGAATTATACACCACGAGGTTATAGGCTTAAGTTCTCATTCTTTCTAAAATATCCCAAAATTAAGTAATATTTTTTAAAAAAAATGTATCAACATCACATAAATTGAGTAATTTTAGTGAATAGTTGATATCAATTGGATTAAGATTTAATAGAGTTTAAAGAAAAAATAAATAGAATATCTAATGTAGGGAAGGATTTAGATGTTTTAATTTTAGTTTGTCAAAATTTGATCAATTTTTTTATCAAAATTTAAAATAAAAAAAATCTCAAAGAAACAGAGTATTTGTTTTTTTTTTTTTAAATGCAACACAAGAAGTTATTGAAAGATAGTTTAGTTAGCCAAACCCCTCTCGCGAGCGAGAGCCAATTTGAAGTTCAAGAGATTACAAAAGTGGGACCCAAATCAATCACTCGAATATTGTGTATTTGTGTTGATTGATTTGAATTTTTTGGATAGGGTTCTTGAAGAAGAAGAGGAAGAAGAAGAAGAAGAAAATAAAATAAAATGGGGAGCAGAGGAATTCTTCTGCTGAAATTATCACCTCCAAAGCATTTCGTTTTTAATAAAAATACAAAAAACGTTTCTTCTTCAAAACTATTTATACGACACTGCTCCACTACCACCACCACCTCCTCTCTTGAACCCCCAGACCTCCCTCGTTTGGCTGAAACTGCTCGAATTTCTCTAACCCCACGCGAGGTTTTCATTTTTCTCCATTTTCATTTTCTTCAGATATTCTCGATCTCTCTTCTTGATATTTACTTTTTGGTTTTGCAGGTTGAAGAATTCGCTCCTAAAATTCGACAAGTCATTGATTGGTATGCTCTACCAATGACTTCAAATTCTCTTATAAGTTGTGGATTTTTTTTTATTTTAATTTTTTTGGTCTGAAACCAGCTTTTGTAGCTAATGTGGCCATCTGGGTACAGCATACTTGTGCTCTTTTTACATTCCTATATTTGTTAACATTCTCAATTCTTACTTCTTTGTTTCAAGTTTTTGTGTTTGTTGGTGATAATTTTAAATTTTTAATGTTTAGGCTTGATTATGTACTTTTCGTTGCAGGTTTGGACAACTTCAAGCTGTTGATTTAAGCAATATTGATCCATCCATCAGAGCAGGTTCTTAGAACACCTTTCTAACTGTTTTTGTGTTTCGATGTTTTTTGTTTATCAATTGTATGAACTGTTGCTTTGTTGCCTATAGCTTCGGACCAGAAGTGAAATGTGATTGCATAGCTTGATTAAAGCATGCACGTTTTCTTTTCAATGTGATTTCTAAGATAGTCCAGGGATAGTAGTTGTGAACTTAATATGATTGGATCACTTTATTGTTGGTGGATCATCTAGGTTTAGCTTTGACATGCCTTATATCTTCTTCACTTAATATGGAAATTGGAAAATGTGCTTTTAGTCAAAGAAATGGTATCTCCTAGTAGTGTATCCATTGAAGTGTCAGTGGTCTATCTGAACAAACTGCCTGTTTGGAGATAAAACCCGTAATGCAATTATCCCAGATCTTATGCTAGCTGAAACTTCTATATAATCATTCCATATTCTGTCCCGTTTTGCCATTGTAACTGATGATGAAACCGCAATTGGGCTGCTTTCATAAAATGATACCAATGCGACAAAGAAGATCAAGTGATCTGGCTGGTGGTAGCAGTAGTGTCTTGAAATTCCCCTGTACACTTTCATAACAAAAAACCGTTGCCACTGCTTTTGCTTATTCTGGGATATGATAGGATTGAGAATACTTGTATCAGAAAACATCTTCATACTAATATGTCTTTACCCTCTTTCATTTACGTATTGTGAAATGAAATCAAGATTGAAATAAGGGTGGACTGATCGGTGATAATCACTGAGTTGTGTAGCTCTAATATGTTATTATTAACATTCTATGTTTCACAGATACTGAGACTGACAATTTGCGAGAAGATATGCCCGAAACATTTGAGAACAGGTTAAATGGTTTTCTTCTTAAAGTTCCCTGCTCTGCGGCATCTGCATAATAAAGTTTTGACTTGGTTTAAAATTTGTTCCTTTACAGGGAAGCCATAATAGCTGCAGTTCCAAGCTATGAAGAACCATTTATCAAAGTTCCTAAAGTCCTGAACAAAGAGTAACACTGTTAAGGTAATCTATTTCTTCTTTTTATTGGTTCCTTGGCTATTCTGGCTGTCAGGCCAAGAGAAGAAGTTATCAAAGGTGAAGGAAACCTCATAAAAATCTTTCAATTTCATACTTTGTCATCCCAAAAGAAGCACAATCATCTATCTATTTATTTAAATATTATATAAGAAAGTGGTGGGACTCCGTTATACATTTTAACTTGTTCAAATAAGATTTTGCATTCTTCTCATGAACCCAACTCTTCAAATCATTTTTCAATTCATAAGAGTAATAGGAAGCAGACGTAAAACGATTAGAAATGAATCTCTTCCCTGCTAACATGTTGAATATTGTTAGCTACCAAGGAACTACTAACGAATATTAGTGAATTTTCACCGAACAGACTTGACCTCAAATTCCTCTTCACAAGTATTGGACCAGTGTAGCTCCAGCTGATATACACATCAAAACTTCTTACTTGTCCATCATCAAATGGTGTCGTGTGCTGTCATGTGTATTTTAATGATGCCTGTGATAACTTGCTCTGGGTTTGTGTATTTCATACTAATTCAAGTTTAGCTTAAAACCCTTATTATCCATCTGGCTATGCTGTTACATGCAGAACTAGCAGAAGGATGTAGTGAAAAGAATTCAACAGCGGCAGAAAGGGAAGATTTTTTTGCATCTGTTACAAATTCACATGGAAGACAGCGCTCCCTTTTTTTTCTTTCTTTTTTTTTCCTTTTTTTTTTGTTTGAGAATTGTAACAATCACACTTGCACTATTTACAATCAAGACTTGGTGTTAGACAGTAAATTGTGTGTAGATCACGTTTGAAACATCTTATTGAATAAGACCAGCTGAGTCGACTGCAACACTGGGAATTGAGGACACATAATTAGCATTAAGGTCAGAACTACATTGGCACTGAAGTGGATTTTCTGAACATGGTCAGTTTCTTCATTGACGAAAGTGGTCAAATAAATTTGGGTTGATCAAATATGTTTACAGAAATCGTGATATCTTTTTGGCACATTTTCCATAGACAAAGCAAAATAATTGAACGTATCCAAATTCTCTATAATAAAAATGTCCATAGGTGATAAATTTATAGAGAATAAACACTAGTTAACAAATCTGAACTTTGAACCTCCGTAAGGGCATTCATCGTAATGATAACTGGTAAATCAGCACTATCACAAATCTGAAACATGCATTTGGACCTGGAAAAATTCAGATGGACCGAAAACGAAGATCTAGTTGTAATGAGAATATAAGGGGTGAGCGGAACTCTCAAAAGCGTGGTATGCCCCCACTTGATATTTACATTGATTAAACAATGGTAAAACGAAAACAGGACACACTGCACATCCAAAAGCAATGCCTTGCTCTATTTATATTCATCTTTTGTTATTTTTCTCTCTTTATCCTTCTATTTTCTACTTTCCTGTGGTAATCACTCGCATAGTTCTCTCAAAGACCATACAAAATGAGAATTAAACAAGAAAAACAAAAAAAGGTTTGTTAATGTAGGACGTATCTTGTTTAAATATATCAAGACTGCCAGAAGAGCTCGAAATCGTTACTATACAATGAGCGGTCCTGGATCTCCAAATTCGCAACATGCCAGTTAACAAGTTGGGATTGGAAAATTTTACACAAAACCAATCCAGCTGGAAACATCCACCATTCACTTTCATCCCTGAGGAAAAACAAATACACAACCATATTAGGCCAATAATTACAAGTAACAAAAAAAAAAGAAAAAAAAAAAAGGTTTTAGTAGCAAGTTAGCAACAGAATAATCTCACATGCTAATATTCCAGGGCTGAAAGTTTGGAAGTCTTTTAGAAGGTGATGATTGACTATAGTAATGGACAAATCCACAAATGAATGCAACCCCCTGGCAAATCATGAAAACAATTAAACAAGAATTTATAAATTCAAAGAACAAAATCTGCCATCCAATCAAGATAACTAACACATGATAAAATTTTCAATTCATTTTGAAGTCATCTCAGCAAACAAAAGGGTCATATAATAAAATATCCAAATGCCGATTGTTCATTAAGATAAAAGAATCGAGGGCAAATCACAAGAATTCAGTTTAACCACGAAATGAGCCTCAGTGCAAAGGGCCAAAGATAGATGACTTACAACATTAATCAAGGACGTAACATTCCACAAAGCATATACACGTGCAAGGCCTACAGAACGCCTTGGTCCATGACTGAACAAAGCATTAATTCCAGCAGGAAATGGAAGAAGAATGCCAAGAGGTAAAATAAACAAAACGAGAAAGACGTCCATAATAGAAATTGAATATAACTGAAGCAAAGTCAGTAACACTAAGCTAAAATCTCCTAGAAGTAGCACCGATATGACCAAACCAACAAGATCCTGCAATTAAACAAAAAGATTATCAGAGAGAGATTAAATATAAAAATCCAATTAATCAATTCGTATCGAAAGCTAGAGCAGAGACCTGGTGGCCAACAGGTTTAGTATTATGAACTATAAAAGAGAGAATATAAAATAGATCTCTCTTCTCCTTGAGCCTTTTTAAGCTGTTAGTATCTATGATCCCTCCAAAACTTCTTTTCAGCTTCAGTGTATCTTCTCTGTGAATGTCCTTGACACTGTAAACCAAAAGAAAAAGGGACCAGTGAAACTTCATTCCCAACTAACATTGGATCTATGCATTACATAAGAGAAAATATCCATATATTTACATACAAATAAACTAAACATTTTGCACACAAACTTTTTTATCTTTTACTAAATATGCTTGAGTTGCATCATGATGGTCTTCAAATAACTCTTATCAATGATGTAACAATAATTACAAGTCTACCATAATCACACAAAAAGCCCAAATGTCTCTAAACCACTTTGATAGTCCTCAGGTTTTCAAATTTAGAATTTTCAATTATAAAAAGGTTTAGTAGCATTACTGTCTCATGAGTCATGCACACTTAAAAGAAGCATCCTTGTGACTGAAATAATACATTGCTATTCGGCTCTGTACCAGTATTATCTCAATCAAAGACATTAAAAAAATTCACATGATTAAAGATGATAATATATGAATCATTACCTTAACTGTTGCTCAGTCCGTCTTGCTCCGTCAATACTTCCAATGGGAGAAGGCTCAATTTCTTCTTCCACTGCATACACCAAAAGTCCATATTGGCAATAACCACAAGTCGTAGCCTGAAACCAGGCAAGATCAACCCGTACTCCGTGGATTCTCAACTTAGGATTGGCATGAGTTTCAAGCCACTTAAGGACAGGTCGAAATGTTACTCGTAGCCTTCCACGACGAACTAGGCGCAATTGTGCATTTAAACCAGCCACCAGTCTATACCAAGTAGTTGGTGGGACTGACTGCAACCAAGATAAATAACTAAAATATTAAATATGTGGATTAGCCAAATTTCTTTATTCTTGAAAGTATACAGAGAAATTATTGAATAAGAATTATCAGAGAATAAACCTGACTCATCAGGCTTGTAAGAATATTATCACTTTGAAGTGAGAAAGGAGCCATGTAACTTCCATCACCACCAAACATGATAGACATGGGATATCTCTGATGGAGGTGAGGAGGAAGATCTGTTCTTTTTTCATCTCCACCAAGGAAGAAATCCAAATATGCTAGCATTAAATCAGAAGATGCAGCTACCTACAGAAATAGAGGACAATAGCTAAGAGACCTGGAAAAAAAGAACTATATAAAAATAGTTCAGACGAAAAATAGTATACTTTGCGGCAGAGGTTTCAGGTTTTCAAAAGAAAGCAAAACAGCTGAATGGAAATGAATGCATGCAGAGAAAGATTTTAACAACAAAATATTTATATTATAATAAAAACAATAATGATCTCCAATACCTATGAGGAGACGATTTTCACATGTATATAAGATTGGAAAAAAATTCAGACACTTATCTGTTTCTTTCTTGTTAAAAAAATCAAAGAGGAATTTTATTATTTTTTTTATAAAAAAAAAGAGAGAACATAAAATGAACGAGAAGTCCACAAACCGGAGAAACCAGGTACAAAAAAGAACCTATACAAGGCTGCTTGAACCAAAACTCGGAGATAATTAACTGCATAACAAATAGTCAATTATACAACAAACCTACAACATTCAACAATGTAAAATGAACTAATCACCGGTAACTGCTCATTTCTTGGGGAAGATGAGATTGTGGAGGTGTGTTGGGGTAATGTTAATCCGAAAAAGCGAAATCGTGATAAGTTAAAAATGTAGTATCCCAGACAAGGTTTGAATGGATCTGGAATAATAGTATGCTACAAACTAGGAATGATTATGCATAGTTAAACCAATATGCACCAATACAACAAGTGATTCCCTTGTGATCATCATCTATCAAGTTACTCCACATATTACTTGATGGTGTTGTTAAATTATCCAAATAAATGGGAAATGTATTTTTCCAACTGTACCATGCAAACATGCCATGTGTATGCATATGACAAAAGGTGATGAGATGGCCTCAAACAAGTGATACGCTGTGGATTCAACACAATAAACACAAACACAGAGAACCTGCAAGTAATTGATCTTGTTGCAAACATTCCACTATTGTACAGGCCACTTGAAGCCACAACAGTGCAAGCAAAGTTCTGTACAAACAAACCTTAATCCCTTCATAGAGAGCCCGTGAACGACATGAACGTAAGCAAGCATGGTCATATTCTGATCGAACAAACTCACGCAGTCGCTGCAATTTCAACCTCCGACGCCACTGCTGCCATGACCAAGCAAGGGGATATGCAAGGATAGCAAGAATGCTGAACATTGCACCCTCCCACCAATGATATGTGGCAATAGCATTTATATCATCCACAAATGTATTAAATGCACCCTCGTATCTGCCGGTTCATATGTACAAGGTAAAAATCATAACCATATTGACAAATGGAAACTAAAATACAAGCTACATACCAAAATAGAATATTGGAAGGATTATAAAATTTCAAAAAGATATCAAATTAAAGTTAATTGCTGTAAAACAAGTGACCAAATAAATACAATGGAGCATTTGACTTAGATATTAAACTTACACGATCTCTTTAATTTGCTCGGGAGGAGTATGAGAAAGGTGCCAAGGGTCACTGAAAGTATTAGGACCTATAAAGTACAATCTGTGCACATGACTTTGAGATTCCTCAGCTCTGTTCGTCTCTAAGACCTAGAAAGAGAACAGCATATTCTCAACTCAGTTAAAAAACAAACCAGCAAAAACTGAACCGAGGAGGCGGGGAGAGAGAGAGAGAGAGAAAGCAACAGCCTAAAGGCTAGATTCTAGCTTAATACAAGAACTACGAGCCAATAAAATATAATAAACCTCTTTGTCGAAAAAAATATATATAAAAAACCTCATTCAATGACTCCAGGAAAGGAAAAGAGTGATCTATTTGGGAGCCATGTTGAGTAGGAGCTGGGCCTTGTAGTTCATCAACCCCGACAAACTTAATCCGCGCAACACTAAGCACCAGTGCTAAGAGGATGAGGAGACCAATGAGCAGAAGACAAAATATCCAAGGCCCACCAAATGTGTTAATCAACTCCTCAAGGGCTGTATAACAGTTTGGCATGTGATATCTGTCTGAAATGCATTTGTAAGGACAGGGAGTTTCAGCAATACCACCTGTTAAAGTAGACAATGAAAGGTTGGAGATTAATGTACCAGAAGTTATAACAGTATTCAACATTGATTAGTATTAGACTTCAAATCAGCAACATGAAAAGCAAAAGGAAGTAGCAGTGAGAGACAAAAAAATGCAAATCCATGAAAACCGCAACACTTTCTAGAACAATTCACCATTTAGGTTGTACAGCATGTAACACTATAAAGCACCGCTGATTGAAGAGAAGAAATACCTCGTACAGCAACATAAATAGCACGATGAGGAAGCTCGCGATTTGGGCATTGACGACAAAGAGCTTTATCAGATCCAGTTATATTTTTATAAGTTCCAAGAGGGCATTCCTAAAAAAGTAGAAACGATACAATTTAAAAACTCAGCATCCCCTCAACTCCACAAGTGCCAACAAAACATTTGTTGAAGAAATACTCAAATACATATAACAAAAAATAGAAACTTCATCAACAATATGCTTCTGCTGCAGTTTATTAACTAATCAAATAAGAAGGCAGTGAAAAAGATATCATAGGCTAAGAAAAAAAAAAGGGAAAGAGGGGAAGGATTGGGCGCATCCTAATGAAAATTCAAGAAAGATCGGAAAGCCGAACTACTTTAGCACAGCCTAAATTTCAGGAAAGGCAAAATATATTATTGAAATACACCTACAGACCTACTTAACTCATAAAATTTTCTGCATAGTATGCTTGTATAACTTAAGACATTAAAGACAATAGAATGTTAAGAATACAACATATTATAAGAATACCAAAATGTCATATATTGTAACATCACCTCACAAAATACACCATAAAGTCCTTTTGGGCAGGCTTTCCCAGTGGTTGATCCATTTTGTCCAGCACCACGTTCGTGTCCACCCAAGCCACCCCTATGTTAACATTAGAACATTATATGCTATTAAAAATAACAAAATGACGTAAGAGCAGGAACTAAAAACATTATATTTACAGATTCACTCTTATAAAGAAGGGAAAAAATATATTGCAGATCTAGACAAAACAAGAAATGAAGGTCTCTTCATGCAAAAAGAAATAATTGAGAAATCATAGATATGCTTCTGGAGAATACTGATGGGTTATTGCCATAAATATAGCCCGTCATATTCAGTATAGAGATAAAAAAAAGGTATTCAGTCACAAACATTAGCAGCGATAATTTCTGGCTCCTCACTCGGTCAACTCCTCCAAAATATTTTTTAGTGTAGTGCCACATGGAAAATGGGTGAAAAGGAATATGGTATGCAAAATACTCACAATGTATATAATAAAAAATAAAGCAAAACTGTTTATGATAGTTTCTCATAACCAAATTCCATTTTTTTTATGAGATAAGTGTCAATACCACAGTAGGGCCAAGCATGTTATAACATGCATTCTAAGTGGCATTTTGGGTATTACATATAACAATACAACATCTACACTTTCCTCACAAGTACAGCAATGAAATAAAAAACTTCATATATTCTGATGGCTCTCTATTTAATTATTCATTATTCATCAAGAAACAAAACACAACATTTTGCAATGTTATGGCCACATGCTTTTTTCTGTATAATACAATGGAAAAGAAAAATTGCTCCCGTTTAATTATTTTAACAAATATAAGAATAAGGGATATGTGTGTCTTTTGTTGATTTTTAGTGGCTCTTACGAACCGGTTCAGCTTTCAGCCTTTAGAATCGTACATTTTCCAGTTCTATGTTTGAAGTTAACTGTCAATTTTGTTTTGCTGTTCTCTATCTTCTAATTCTCTCTTAATCAATAAAAGTCTAGTTTCTAAAAAAAGATGTATGTGTGTCGTGTCTGTAAGTTCACATTTTACCTGTTGGGGTGAATGATATCCATGGTAATTCAACATTAGATATCTTTTGACTTATGTATGGGGAACCAGAAGAAAGTAAAATCTAAGTGTAAGCATGCATACAGATTTCCATAGAGTTTACACTTTATTCAGCTTCTTAAAGAAACAAGATATTAAGGGGGGAAGAGCATAACTAAAAAGCAGAAGAAAATATAACCAAAGCCTTGTGTTAATGCCCAATGGGAACGAGAGAAAAGTAACCATCTATGAGTATAAAATAATCCAAATTAGCAGTAACAGATAGTCTTTAATCGAATGCTCAACTTATTAGAAAAATAGGATATAGAGAAACCAAGGGAATTTATCAGCAGTGCCATAAAACGTATATAATATTTAATAGATTAGACTAAATAAGAACCTGGTGTGGACGCTTCCCCTCACAGTAGCAATGGGCTGGTATACATCTCCGGTTGGAATGTCTGACCAATGAAAGTGAATCCTACCACCTCCTCCTCCACCTGCCCCATCTGAACTGCCATACCCCCCGACACTCGAAAGGATAGCAGACTCGCCAACATCCAGTGTCCGCAAAAACAGAAGTATAGTTCCACCAGAACCACCACCAGGACCAACAATTGGATCATCGGTAACAGCAAGATATTCCTTTACAAAAGATCCTTTAAGACTGTCTCCATCAGCTCTTACCGAACCTCCAATTAACAAACTAGACAAAGGATGCTCCAATGAACCCATCACTGCTCAAACACAGAATAAATGAAAAAAAAATAGGAAAAAAAAATAGAAGCAACGTCCATCACTACCAGCTCAGATATAGTATAACAAGTCAAACATCCAAATTCTCTTCAACATAAAATACATTATTTGACCATGATCTCATGGCAAATCAAAAGTGTGGTGAAAAATATTCCATTTCAATGTAGGCAAAAGAAAAGAAATTCACCATAGAAATGAGGCATATCCAATAGCAATCAAACACACGCAGCATAAAATCATAAATGTATTTCACATAGAAACGTTCAGCAGATACACACATGACAGGGTAAAAGAGACAGACTTAAACTTCATCTTCACAATAATTCATAATCAATTCAAGAGCACATGTCCAGTGAATTGACCCAAACATACCTATGATACCACCACCTGAAGTAGAATAAGTTGAGCTGTCATTTCCACTTCCACTTCCAAGTTCACAAGGTAAATCCACATTTCCATAGGAAATACCTCCTTCAATCCAACTACCATTGGAACATGCAGGGCCACCTTTACCACCATGCCCACCACCACTGCCAATACCATTGCTTAGAAACTTACCTCTACCCACTCCCCCTGTGCAGCCTGCAAAGCAGAAAAAAAAAATCACAGGTCTAGTTAAAATACAATTATTTTACGGGAATATCCATAAATTGTGTAGTTTATTCTTTCCTTCAAGTCCAAGGCCACGAATGGGAGATAATCAGTGTGTGCATACGTGGATCGAAGAGAAGAAGCAAAATGAAAGAAGTAGAAGGTGTCAATTGATAACGATTAAAATAAGAGAGAGAGAGAGAGAGAGAATTGAGAAAAAAGAGAGTTTACCCATCCCAGATGAACTTATAGTTCCAGAAGACTGGACAGATATAGTTCTTGTGCGGTGGAAATGAACAACTGATCCTTGTACCAGGCCATCAACAACAATATCCTCAACTCGACAAATCTGAAAAAGCAAACTAATGAAGCAATTAAATAAATTGAAAAATATAAATAAATTGAAAACCTTTTAAATGCAAAAATGATATTTAATAAACACCTGAAGGGTAAAAGATAGAGATGAGTTCACATTGCAATCTTCAGGAGGGTGAAGTAGTTCAATAGGGCAATCTTCAAGCTCGCAATAGAGCCTCGGTGTGCTAATAAACAAAGTCAAACTTAGTTTAATAACATATAAAACAAATCAAACTTAGAATAAAGATCTGATAAAACCAAGAATAACTTACACTGCATCAGTGGTTGCATTCTCTAATGGACCACGTAAAATAGATCCAGGTCCAACCTTCATGCAAAACATTATTAAGTTATTTCATACTCATATTTGGCAACTAACATAAACTTGCTATACGCTCAGCATTGGCAACTGTCACAAATACAATTACTCATGGTGGTCTGCAAACAAAGTTCATTGATTTGCCATTCGTAGTTTTAGATTGCCTTCAGAAATAGTATTCACTCAATAAATAGAAGCATCATACTTTGTTGTGTTTTTGTCACTACTGGTACAATATTATGAAACCCAAACAGTACTAAAATGTCTTCAAACCACCATGGAATAAAAATTGGCTGATTGGGGAGTACAAATTTGCCCAAAAAAGAAAAAAGGCCTTCCGACCCTGATGAAACTGAGCCATCCCTAGCTCCAGTTTTTAACAGATATAGAGAGTAACAGGAACAGGAAAATATTCAAACACTGATATATTAACACAGAAACCTTGTATAAACAAAAAAACAAAAAAACAAAAAAAACCAGGAACCAATTCTAACAATCAAATGCCACATTTCATACATTCTAAAGTGAAACCAAAAGGAGGCCAAAATACTGAGGTAAATCAACCCCAAAAAGGGGATTTCATAATTAGGATCGATGCACAGAAATGATTAGGGCACCACAACCAATCACCAATGCCACCTTAAAACAATGTAAAAGACCAATGGCATAGCATGGCAAGACCTAATAAGTATACAAAAGCTCATATGCTGTTGCTAATAGCCTAATAATACAAAAAGATACAATGATCTCCCCTGAGCTTTCTTTGAAACAAATCTCTTTGCAAACTGTCAAAAATAATGTCTCACTCTTAATTTATAACTTATCAAAAAAGTAAAAAAGTTATCTATTTCCCTCACGCAGACTCATTACGGGTAGATGGATCTAAACAAAACTAAAATGTAAGCTTTTTCAGTAAAAGAAAAGGGCAATTGGTAGTGGTAACACCGTAACAGTGAACAAGCATACAATTTGAAAAGCACAAGCATTATGTGCACATGGTATATTCCAGACCATCATTTAACCATCCAAGTTTCCGTATTCACACATACTAATAAAAAACAGTTTCCAAGCCACCAAGAAAAAGAACTGGTAAATTAGGATCAATTATCGAACAGTACTACAGTAGCTTACATGAATACTGTAGAATAAAGATAGAACCAGACGTTGAGCTTCAATACAATCCCCGGGTCCTGATAAATTCAATAAACCTTGTCCGTGAACTCCTAAATTCGCATTGGATTGTATAACAGATGATTCCTGTCTCAGGAAAAGGATAAAATGCCATGGATGAGTGCTACCATAACTTGCTACAAAAGATGGCAAAGAAATGCTAGATGATATACCTTGAGAACAACTAAATTACTAGCCTCAAGCAAGGAAGTTGCAACTGTTACATCTCCACCACCATCTATAAACATTTTGGAATTCCACATCAAGAATATTTTCACAGACATGCGTAGAGCCCCATAAACCTGAAATATGACAAGCCCAATGATCATACAGCGTATTAAAAATTGTTAGAACCTCAAAAGAAGTATCTGATAAAGCAGCAATACTTTGCAAGCTCAGAAAGAAGCTCAATAAAAATGAAACTAAGGAAAAGTGTGGTATCTGGCTAGAATTAATCAAACAGTGATCATAGAGTAACAACAGCATCAATACAAGATGCCATTCTCATAACAAGGACAAGGAATAAACATAAATATAAATTATGTGCAGCAAACAGGGAAAAGTGCTAAAAGAACTGCAAGAAAATAAACAATAGACATAACCCAAATAAGAAAAAGCAATCGTATACAATGATAGTAACATAGATGCTCTTGTAACATAGACAGTGTACACAGATATGTGAACCGCATGCACATTCTTTATTTCTTTTATATATATGAAGCAGGTGTGAGAGATACGCACATGCATAACACATACAGATAGAGTCTTGAGGATAAGTATGGAAACACATACATGCAAAAAAAAAAATCCAACTTAAGAAATTTAATCAGAAGAAAAAGGACACTTATAACAAAAAGAAAAAGTAAGTCAAAACTGACAAAAACAAAATCAGTATGTGAGGACATTTCGATACTCATTCACATCTTTAAAACAGAAATGCACCATATGTAAAGTTGCCAATCACCTTGATTATAGAGTCGCTCATTAGCAATTCTTCTGCCAGTAATTCAAACTCTGATGAAGCGTAATGCTTCAGCCCAAAGCTCAACACCCCACCACATAAAAGGCTTATCTGTCCTTGGACCTACAAAGGGCATTCAAACAGAAGAGTGAAATAGTTTTCACATGTAATACATAACTGTATACCAAGATTATTGCATATGTGAAAAATCAAGAAAATAACGACCAACAAAGGAAAAAGATACTCGTTAACTCCATAATACCAAAATTTGCAAGGTAACGATGTATTTAACAGTCTCCGATTCTAGTGAAAGAGCTACAACCAAAAGATACAGTGACAACAATACAAAATGCCTAGCCAGGTGCACCCAACAAGGCCAAAGGACAATCTCGCCTGAAATGTTGACTCAGAGACTGAAACACTTATCTAAGGTACATAGCATGATACTGAAGCATAAATATATATAAATATATATAAGTACTGGTGAATACAAAAGTTCATGACAAAACATATATTCGAATATGAATAATAAGACACTTAGGTTTGACAGGTTATAATTACATATACCAAACAAATACATACACACTTCGAGGGAACACATTCAAAACAGTTCACACTTTGAAAGTCAAACTGCAATTGAGATTTTTACAATTGAGGCTCCATTCACTTCCTAAATAAACCATTTTCCATGCACGAACACATCAACTTTACCAGGAAAAAGGAGATGATGCAACTCACCAACAGGGAAAAAAACAGAGAATTTACACTAGTAAAAATAAAGGGAAAAGATTTGGTCTGCATATATTAAACCCCACAAACCTGGACACGACTCCAAAGCAAGGGAACAGTGGCCCTAGCACGATTTCGAACGTAAACATTGGTCCAAAGAGGCTGATTAGGAAACTCTAGAAGAAGTGTGTCTGTATCTGTTGACATATTGTGATTGCTCACAGTAAGGGTCCTTGGGACAGCATCATATAAAGTTCCGGCAGCACCAGCATTTTCTGGACAACCAACACTTGTTCCTCCTGCAAATATAATAATGAATAAAACTCAAAATTACTATTTGCTCATTTGACCAGTAAAACAAAATCAAAACATGACAAAACCAAATTCAGCTCCAGATAATCTTGCACAACCATCTGATAACCAGCTAGAGATCAAGCCCCCATAGTCTCAACAACAAAAATAACTAGTCCAACCAATAAATGACAGCATATAAGTGTCCTGGGTATAAGAAGAAACATAACAATGAGATAGAAATACAAACTTTCAAGGTGGCATACAACAGTCTTACGCTGATATTTGAAAAACTTACCTGCTAAGGAAAACCTTCACATCATTAATATATTAAATTAATGTAACCGATCAAAGATAATAATCACAGTCAAACAACGAGATTAGACAAATTATTGGTGATAAAAACCAGAATTTCTCTAGTAAAAGCAGAAATAAGTTTATCCATAGATTTATTCAAGGGAAAGGAAGAACAAAATAGAAGCTAAATATTGCAAAAGAAATTATGTCTTACCATGCACAAAAATTTTTGGTTCATCATGTCTGCTAAAAATATCGACTGAAA
Source organism: Dipteronia sinensis (assembly GCA_033220585.1). NCBI lineage: Eukaryota > Viridiplantae > Streptophyta > Magnoliopsida > Sapindales > Sapindaceae > Dipteronia > Dipteronia sinensis. The sequence continues at coordinate 5,100,189 of CM065640.1, forward strand.
TTCTTCCACCACCACCACCAGCGTAACCATTACCACCACAAGCACTAATCAAGCCACTTCCCATCCTGATCCTCACAGAAAAATAGATAATAAGGACATGAATACCTGTTTTATTTAGTATAAGATGCTTGAGAAAATTAAACTAAGAGCAATAATATCCAAGTATCTAACTACTAATTGGGAATAAAAATATTATCTTTTACATACATTCTTGCACCCTTGTATCAAGGAGATGGTTACAATGTAGACATTCGGCGTAAGTACCAGTATGGTAACTTAAGTCCACATTATGCATTCTCGCATAATTTACGCATATTAGGCTATAAATTTCAAACACTTCAGCATCTTCTAATCACATTTCTAAATCGATTCTCCAAATAAGAAGATTTAAACCTCAACTATAGAGCACAATGTGATTGCTCTAGAGGTGTAATTGCGGAAGTTACTGGGTTGATGGGCATGGAAATTAAACCCAAAGAGCAGCACTAAATTTCTACAATATATTAACTGTAAACACCAATGAAATTCATGTTTGTCCATGCCATAAGTAGAACCATTCTTTAGATAGAATGTACTAGAGGAGAAAGGCAAAGATCAAACTGTTAATTAAGAGAACAAAGCAAGAAAGCATAACAGAGAAAATTAATATAATATATAAAAGTTTTTGTAGGGTAAGAAGGAATTCTTGACTACTCTCAAAATATAGTACAATCCGCAATCTTATAATTTGGATTAAATGATAAAAAATCATAAAATAAAATAAAAAGTATACTCGCCTTGACCCGGTAAAAACCTCTCTCCTGCTCCTCTTCATTATTTTATTTTCTCATCAATACAGATAAAATAAAAATTTGTTCTTCAGTTTTGCCTTTCATTTTCCTTGTCAAGATATTTCTGGTTATAAAATTGCACAAGAATGTGATTTACATTGTTTTCCCACCAGTGGATTCCTAAATCAATCACCTAACCAGTCAATACGAAGAACACTGAAGTTTAAATAGTTAGAAGATTACAGAACAGCATGTTCCAACTTTCCTATTTCTACTCCAGGGCATACCTTATGAAAAAATGAGAAGGGAGCATAAACTAGAAATATTGGAATAAGAATGCATGTCATTCCTACAAAAATAAAATACAGATCCTGCAACTAATAACCACCACTAAGAATAAACATTGTTGTAACACCAAAAATAAATACATTTGAAGTGCAGACAATACTGCCACTATGCCAGTCAATAAGATTCTTCAACAAAAAGGAGGACACCAGTACCTATACATTCACAGAATGTAGAGAGGAAAGCAAGCGTGGTTCCAACTTCCAATCTATTCTTTCCACCCTAAATTATTATCTACCTTAAAAGAACATACATTTTTAGCAAAGCAGCATAAATGTTGCCTCACTTGTGCATGATACATTACTATTGTCTTTTACATGCATAATTAATTTTTAACATATTAAATTATTAATGATGCCAAGAAAGTTAGAAAATGTCATGGGAAGGAGAGTACAATTACTAGCATATTACTTTGACGATGTACAATTATTATGGGAGAACCTAGAAAGGAAATTTGGACAATTTTAAAACAGTTAGCACGATGAAAATTAATTGGCACTTTTTAAATATTTAGCAAAGCAAAATTTTAGATTAAAAAAAAAAAAGAAAAAAAAAACAGAGACTTCAAGTTGTGTTTAACACATATCTCAATAAGTGGACATCCAAAAATGCACTTCAGGACTTTGGGGGGTATTCAGCAATAAATTGCTGCTCTCCTCTCAGTGTAACAGTTGATGCCCATTGTTAACTTCCTAACAAAGAATCAATAACCTTGGCCTGTTTTTTATTTCTTCTTATAAGATCATGGCCTGTTTTTCCTTCCAAATTAACAATGCACAAGAATAGTAGCTTAACTGAATAAAAATCGATGCCCGACAGTTTTATAAAACTAGATCCACCTTAACAAACGATAGTATGTACTATGTACTCTATGATTGATGCAAAGATGATTCTCAGAGCTTTACAATATTATTAACCCTTCTACAACTAATCAAGATACAGGACCAAAAGGGCATCCCACTGAAATCCTATCTAGGTGAGCCAGCAATGTATCCCAGTATACCATTAAATTTTAAGAAGATTGCAAATTGCTTTTTAGAAGCAATTGTTGATAAGGACTCTGATTTCATAATTTCAAGCAATCTTGGACAACATCCACTAGCTTACCATACCTTCATATAGCAATAATAAATGCTCAACATCCACATTGAACTCTAGTCATACTAAGAAAACACATATCAATTAAATAAACTGTAGGATTCCATACTATTATATCCCACATGGCCACATTGTACAAATTAGGAAGGTTTTAGACTTTCCATATCTTTATATATCCTGTTACCCAAAAAAGAAAAAGTTAAGGTAATAAACAAAATCATAACTGAATCTGTTTTCCTATGTTTTGAGAAAAATGTAATAGATGAGGCATGACTTTAAAGGTGACTAAGTAAAACGAAAGAGAACAAGTAATTACATTTTGTGGGCCTTGATGTAAATGCTGCCACCAGACCCACCACCACCTTTGTTCCCTCCATCACCTCCATCAGCCAAGAGGCTGCCATTCACGAGCACGAATCCTTCAATCTCCATCCTGACCCTCCCGCCACCACCACCACCGTAATTTACCTCCTTGCTGGTGCTCCCTCCGCTGCTCCCATAACTCAGAGGCCTCTGCAAGGTCGACCAAGAGTACGCATCTCCGCCCCAGTAGTCCTCAGGCAACTGGCTTTTATCACCCAAGCAACACGCGCCTCGCCCTCCATGTCCCCCACCCGCCCCGTCAATCCCTTGTGGCGTCCCACTAGTCTGCGGCGGTGGTTCTCCCGCCAAAGCGGTTGTGTACACGACCGAGCCGTCCAAAAACGATGCGTTTTGAGAATAGAGCTCGAAAGCACCTGTGACAACAGATGAATTTAATCCCAAGGTGAAATTACCGGTAATGTTGACGATTATTTCACAGCCAGCGATTGGACAATGGAATTTGACGCCGTGATGGATTAAAAAATTGCCCTCCCCAGAAATGTACACGTCACGCGTGAGGTTCAAGTCGGTGACAATCTGACACGTGGTGTCGAGAGTCCCAAGGCCACCGAGATCATCAGAACACGAAACGGACGGCGCGTGAGGCGGCGGCGGAGGGGGAGACGGCGGAGAGTAGTCATGGTGGAAGAGATTAGAATCGAAAGCAACTATCGAGAAATCATCGTCGGCGCCACCATTGTTCGAACACGAAACGGGGTTCGTGAAAAGGGTCAGCAGAACACACAGAACGACGAAATGGAGAGTGTAGAGGTGGTGATGGTGGCGGTGGCGGTGGTGATGGCGGTGATGGTGAGAGTGAAATCGAGCCATTCACTGGTCGTTAAAGTCATTAGAATTGAAGGTTACGGTTTGATTTCGAATTGAATTTGAATTGATGACGTAACGATAAAGCCGTCGAAACCACCATCATTGCCTAGAATTTCTAATTTAATGAGTCAATTTTTCTCAGGAATTTATGTATAGATAGCACTGAAAACCCTAGAAATCTCTCTCTGCAACGAATGTTTTAGAGAACAAAAATAAAATGGGGGGTGCACATTGCGCAAACGAGAAGAAACGGGACTTTATTAGGTGAGGTCAAGCAAATAATTAAACGAGGTTACGACTACGTGCGCTTGAGATTCTATTGGTTCCAATTACTGGTCGTCTAGTTAATTCTTTTGACTTTTAATATTATATCCAATATAATATCGACACGTGGTGGGGTAGCGTGACCTCGAGCGCTTTAGATTCGTAATTTTAAAAAAATCTCACGACTCACGCTAGTTTTTTGATTTTTCGAAAGCCGTTTAAAACTTTAAATACAGTCACAGTCGTGTGTATTGATGACGAGAATGAACGAATAATATAAAAAGGAGGAGCAAACGACGTCGTGTTAAGTGGAATTTAATCCTATTTTATTTTAATTATATACAATTTGAGAGATTTATCGATTACACCAAATTATACAACCACCAGCGTGGGAGCTTTAGATTCTTCTTCCCCTCTTGAAAATGATTGCACTACCAAGACATGCCTCCTCTAATTTGAATTCCAATTTATTTTTCAAATATTGCATTCAATTAACATAGGAATACATATATTTTTTAAACAATTATATATAATTCGGGATTTTAGGATAAAGATATTACTCGATTTAACAAACTCTATAGTGTAGGTTATGAGAGATACACCACGTAACTAAATACGAATACATACCAACTGTTTATTCGTAGGCTGGTAAGGAGGAGAGTTGCTTTCCTGAAAAGAGTGAACCAAGTGAGTGCGAGCTGACTCACGGATGCTTGATTTTTTTTTTTTAGGAGCTGCTTCGCTGTGAAGCTGTTTTAGTTTAGAAATTTCGTGATTGCGTAACAACTAACAAGCAGCAACGGTTGTTGTAGTAGTTCATGGATTATAGAATTGGACATTTTCCATGAAAACGACGTCGAATATTGAAAATGTGAATTAGTAATACACTTTTTCCAAACAAAAACCCCACATATAAATCATATGATTTATTATTATTATTACATGCAAAACATTAATGTACAAACTTTATCTGTCAATAATTAAAAGAAATATTCAAATATAGATATCAATCCATCTACCCTCTTAACAAAAAAGTAGGGAGTTACTTGTAAGTTAACTACAAGAAATCAAAAACTACATTATCACAAACAATAACTTAAATAAGAAATGAAAGACAGATAATTTATTCCAATAATACAACCTCCAATTACTTGTAATATCAGGAAAAATATATTAGCATCAGATTGATTACTTAAATGATTCTCTAATTTCAGAATAGTTAACCTTGTCTTCCACATGAAAATTAAAATATAAAGTCTCACAGTGAAGCGAAATTGACAAGAGAGCATCAATGCATGAAAAATGCATTAACATATTATAACATATAATACATTAGAAGAAAATACATCTCTGAAGCTCAGATTTGCAAAAATGGTACAATATGATTTTTTAAGGCTTGGACAAAGCCAGTATATTACATACATCATACACGTACAATCTCCACCACCCAAAAGAAAGACAAGTAACAAAATGGGAGTTCTATAAACCACTGTATTTTGTTCACTAAAGAATGGTATAGGATTTTTTTTTAGATGTACAAACTCACATGAAGACCTGTCTTACAACAATGCTTAGTCACTCTAAACAAAGAAAGAGAAGCACCTTACAACTCACCAACCATGGTTTGGAAGGACACAAGTTTCTTGATGCTCTAATGAAGTAATCCAAGCGGCTTCAGATTAAACTGAGTTAGAATGGCTCATATTTCTGACCTGGTTGAATTGAAACTAGGATTCCAAATAATGGCTTAAACTTCTGCAGGTTTCTACATCCCTTAATTTGGTCATAGCTTTCTTCTCTATTTTTCTTATCCACTCTTTGCTCACGCGGAAAAGCCTCCCTATCTCCTCGAGTGATTTAGGCCGGTGGTCCTTAAAACCGTATCTTAGAACCAACACTTGCCTCTCTCTTGTATCCAAACTCATCAAAAGTTTATGAAGGTCTTTCTGCATGTGTTGCCTTGTCACAATTTCTTCGGGATTCTTTATTGACATATCTGGCATAAATTCCTGCATCATCATTCCCTATTAAATGTTACCCTCTCCATTGTGCTCATATTTTCATTTTCAAATGCTATATAATTACGTAAAGTGCTATTCAAAGACATCATAGTGAATGCGTGCTCAATTCATGCCATTGTTTGGTTCAAATTCTACCAAAACAACGGGGTTTTGATTGGTTACAGTAGACATGTCTCAAAACACCAGGATGAGAATCTCATTTAAAATGGCCGGAAGAACCAAAACATGTAATGTACAGCTTAGTAATTAGAGGACCTTTAACATGCAGGAAAATGCGCTGAAAGAAAATCAAATACCGGATTCAGACATACCAAATATTTTGCATTTAGAAAATCTCCCATTTTCTGATCAATTGAACCCACAACTCTTAGGCATTCGCTAGCTGATCTGATTTCAGCCAAAGAAAGACCTGTAAACTTAGCAATTTCACTGTCTTCTGGGTATTTTCCATGGCTGTTGTTGAGGGCTTTTCGAGCTTTCTGTATCCGGTTTATTGCCCTACTCAACGTGCTCTGCAGAACATAATGAACATGAAAATAATACTTGAATAGGTCCGACAAAAATTAAATTTGTACTAGAACAAAAAAAAGTATAAATGCAGAAAGAGCAATACTGGAATCTTGACACCCCTGGCATGTTGTGCCACCATCTTTGACATTGACTTCCTTATCCAGTACTGAACATAGGTTGAGAATTTATATCCCCTAGTGTGGTCAAACCTCTCTGCACCTTGTAGGACGCCAAAGTATCCCGCCTGTCAATGTTGGAACACGAAATAAGGAAACCAAAAAAAAAAACATATACATGTAACACACATATTATGTAATTGTGTAGCATAGAATCCCATATACCACAATATCATTAGGTGTGAAAACAAACATATTGTTGATTTATTTCTACAAACATTTGTTCACAATATACGTAATTCACGACAATCATGGTTCAAAATATACAGTTACGAGAATAACTAATTCCAAGTACCAGAATAGTAAATAAGGTCTAAACAAAAGCAAAGAAGAAAAATGTCACTATTTAGGAGAGTGTCTACTGAAATTACTCAATGTATTAAGAAAATGTAATCTGAAACAAATAATTGAACAGAAACAGTTAAACAAATTAAAACATGTCTGCAAACCTGAAGCAAGTCTGAAAATGGTACTCCTAGACCCCTGTAGTTTCTTGCAAGGAATAACACTAAAGATCGAGCACTCTTTAGCAGTTCATCTCTGCAATACCAACCAAAACACAGATATTGCTGCAGCACCTTCTCACTGACTCCAGCTGCTTCGGCCCAGCTTCTCAAGCTGGCTACTTGCCCACTTTCTTCTTCCAAAGTTGTTCTAATTTTTTCTAAGTTCACAACCACCTGTTTCATCCCAATTATACAACGGTCAAATATATTCTTGCGACATGACCAAAAGAGTGTCATTCGTACTAGAAGTTGGAGATTACCTTAACTCCCCTTGACATCTCTGCCTCGTTTCTAGAAATCGACAATCTACTACTTCTAGTTTTCGATGATCTCTTTGCAGAAGAAACTATGAACTGTTGAAAACTTTCTAGCTTGGCTTTTGAAGGGAATGGAAATAAAGAAATCTGATTGGAAGTTTCTGACAATCTAGCTGTCCTCAATTTTCTCCTTTCCTTTCTTTTAGAGCGAACAACGATTTTTCCCTTGTGATCATCCATCGTGTCATTCATCTTATGCTCTTCAATTTTCTCAGTTGGGACATCAGACAAGTCCAAGACGTTTGAGGTTTTAAGTGTCCCGTAAAGACAGGTATTGTATAATTTTAGAGCTCCAAGCCTTCCTAATTGCAGCATAATCTCTCTCTCCAGCCTTAATGCATCAGTATCAGAAAATGTCGACTCTAAGACATCAAGATTTTCCATTAACAAACTAAAATGTGGTGCGCCGCATGCCTCTTGACCTGTATATGAATCAGATTTCTGCCTCGTTTCCTCCACTTCGAAATAATCATGTTCTAGAGTTAGCGGACCAGAAAATGAACAAGTATATGCTTTCACAGGATCCTCAATATAAGTGGCACCCTCCTCGGAAATTATAGACAGGAAAGACAACTTAGTTGAGTTGAACAAAGCCTCCCTACCTCTACCTGCATAAATACAGAAGAAACAGTCCGTCACATAATCAAACCAAAGAAGTTTATAAATGCAACCACGCTCCAATATGACTATATATGTGGTAATGCAAAAATTATATCCTAAAAACCGTCCTGAATTTTGAAAACTTATGACGAGATTTGTGAGTCACTGACTACGAAAAAACATACGTATCTAACCGTTGATAAATTGACGAACTGGCATTAATATGAAGAGAAAAAGTATATGCGAGTATGCGATAATGTAGATAAGTGATGCTCAAGACTAACCGAAATAAACAAATAAACAGTCAGTCACATTATCCAACCACACTCCAATATGACTGTATACGTGGTAATAATGCAAAAAATTATCTTCTAAGAACAGTCCTGAATTTTGAATAATAGGACGAGATTTGTGACTCACCGATTATGCAATCAATAATTATGCAAAAGCATATGTATCTAACGGTTGATAATTGACGAACTGACTTTAATATGAAGAGCAAAGGACTGTGTGATAATGTAGATACGTGATGCTCAAGTAGGAACACAACCGTAGTATCATAGTACTTAACAAATCATTACAATTAATGATTATGCAAACGCATATGTATCTAAAGGTTGATAATAGACGATCTGAAATTAATATGAAGATGATGATATCTATAGTACTTCACAGAGGATTGAAGACGCAATCTGGGCAATAGAAATCAACAAAACACAGAATTAAAATGAGGAGCAAGCGAACTCACCAGAAGCAGAGGAGAGTCTGCAAGAGGAAGCGGTGGAAAATGGAGAGTGAATCGGGAAGATCCACTTGAGATTTAGTCTGAAACCCATCCCCATTGCGGTGGTTTACGAAATTCGACCGGAGAAGAAGCAGAGAAACAGTGTCCATCAAAGGAACTACATGCACTTGCCAAATGTGATTTAGCAGCTCGTCACCACAATTGGACACATCAACCTTGTCATCTCTCCACCACCGGTTCTTCATCTCTTGCGTGACAAAGCGTACAACTTCACATAATACTGCCAACACTGAATATTCCAGTGTCCAGAGAAAAATATCTGTGATATTTCTCTAATTGGGCTTGATTTTGGGCCGAATTGAAGTAGACCAAATAGTCCAGGTCTGCTCTAAAATAAATTAAATAATATGTTACTTGGGGGCATGTGGCTATATATGTTATTTTCCATGGACCTTGAATATCTAACTCAATAGCCCATTAAAATTGGTACATGTAGAGCAATTCGAACCTAAAATATTAACAGATTTAATAAATGTTCTTCATTGATAAAATGGGGTTGGTCTGGTTGTAAACCCATCACACATATACCACGAGGTGTTGGGTTCGAGTCATACTTATATATAAATATATATATAAATATATATATATATAAGTAAATTTAGAATCCAAGCATTTGCCTTGGAGAAAGGCTATAAATATCAACTACATTTACGGTAAACTTCAGATTTCAAACATCGATTCGTTCCCATCACTTGATAGCGATTCTCATAACAGTGAATCGATGAGCTTACACGAAAAGTTTTGTTGTACCAATAAACATGGGTTTCTTAGTCAAACACACTATGTCCGTTTATCTGTTGTGGAATTATTAGCGACCCTGTTTCCTTTGGAGGAACATGTAGGTAAAGCCGTGATATCATATGTACAATATATGAGTTTCATGTGTTTTGAGTCTTTTGACTTTATCATATCAAAGATTAAATCTTGATAGTTACTTTTGGACCATGAATTTGATCTAAGTTTGATATTCAATAAGAAAGTCTAAACTATCATATAGATGATGTTTGCTATCGTTCGGAATCCCCTATCACCAAATGAGAATAACGGGTTAGAGTGACCAACTAGTGACATTGGAATTCACTCTCTTATGCCTAAGACTATGTTTGGGATTGCTTCACTTAAAAAAAAAATCTACTTATAGCTTAACTTAGGAAATAATTAACTTAATAAAAGAGTCGGTAAGTGTTTGGTAAACTAAATTTTAAAATTGCTTAACTTTTGAAATGATGGAAATTTTATTGAACAAAATTACTAAATTAGACATCAATAATATAAATGTAAAACATATAAATAAATAAGAAATTTAAATAGAAAAAACAAAAACAAATTATGACCGAGTCAACTCAGATATTTAGTAAACAACTCGGTCAAAACCCGAGTCAACTCGGTCTCTTCAAATCTGAAACTAAGGAAATGGTGAGAACCAGCTTCCACCGGTGGCGTCGAAGGCCATGAAAAGCTCCGGAGAGGCCAGTTCTACCCCAGCGAGCTTCCACCGGTGGCATCGATGGATCTAGTGATCGATCACGACAAACCTCACGATTTCGATTTCGATTTCGATTGCGTTGCGATGGATCTGCCGTCGCGACAGAAACGGCTTCCTCATACGGCGTCGACTTCGCCGAAGAAGTCAGGTGAACCTCCTGCCACTTTCGTCAACGACAACGGTGGCCACTCACCGGTGACAATGGTGGCTGTCTTCAATTTTTTTTTTGAAAAAAGGTTTATTTTCATTAAAAATAATATTCTTTTTAATTTTAAATTTTAATATTTTTGGATTAAAGTTTTTTTAAAAAATTGTTAAAGTTGTTTGAAAATTACAATTACTTAATGTGAGGGTATTATTGTCTTTCTCTTAAAATAGTGAGGGTATTATTGACATTGCATAATAATAAGCTAGTTGCTGCTTCAAAAAGCAACCATCAGTCAGCTTCTCAAAAGTTGATTAATAAAGAAGCAAATTGTAGAATAAGTTGCTTTTGAGAAGTTTACCAAACACCTATTTGTTCAAAACTTGAGAAATAAGTGATTATTTCTCAAGCATAAGCAATCTCAAACATAGCCTAAGTTGGTAATGGATCTATATACTAAAGAACAAAGTTATTAACGTAAAGTTATTAGTGTGGTAACTAAAATCTGGCTTTAGGCTCAACGCTTAGGACCATGTTGATTATGTTAATGAGTTTGGGTAAAACCCAAAGATTAAGGGTCGACCCAATGTCAAAACTAATCTGATCTCCTCTCTTAATAGACACTTGTCCAAGTCAAACCAGTTATCTGGTAGTGATAACTGTTAGTACGTTTGACTTGGCTATTAATATAAAATCTCACAAATTTTAGACACGATTAGGGGGATTAGATATTGAACGAGCCACACAACTGGGTATGGGAAATCCTATAAATACATCCTTCATGCCACATAGAAAGCGCTCTAATCTCTCTGAATTGAAAAAATCTTACTAAGTATGCCAAAACTTTGCAAAAATATTCTCTCCGGTTACCGGAAATCACCACCAAACCCATATAATTCATTCATATGATAATCAACTTCATCTTTAAAGTATCAACTTCATCTTTGAAGTCTATCGTTTTCAATATTTCTCCACGCTCAGCCTAAGTAAAATAAGACAAAATTCAGGCTCGACCAACCTTAGTTCACATTTTTCTTTTTTTTTGCATTTTTTCGGAGCGGTCGACAACCTTAGTTCGACAAAGCTCCAACTACAAGTTGCAAGAGCCCAGTCTTCAACAACCATATAGCGACCCACTACAATAAGGCTTAGTTTGGCATTGATGTTCGAGGGTTTGGATTTGCTGTGAGAATAATCAATCGAGTATTTGGTAATTGATTTTTAAAAGTGCTGTAAGAACCAAAAACAATTTCAATGTGTTTTGGGACCTATAAGTAAAAAGTGATTTACTAGAAAGGACATAAATGAATATTGAAGATGTTTTGAAAATAAATAATTTGTTTTATTTTTTTATGACCATAAACATATTATAAAATAAATGATTTGTTTTATTTTTATGTGATCATACACATGTTATAAAATAAAGAACAAAATTGAAATAGACAACAAAAGATCCAAAATAAATCCTAAGTGCTTCGACTTTTCATTATTGCTTTCTGAGAATCAGTTTTCTGAAAGTTACAAAAAATAGTTCTCAAAACTGTCGTTAGGAAAATCAAAAGTAACCAAAAATACTTCCCTGAAATTTTACCAAACACTATAGATCCAGTTTGGAATCACTTTTGACTTCGAAAGCAGTTCATAAAACATTCTCAAAATATGCCTTAGCTAATCTGGTAACGCTTATTTATATGATTCTTGTATTTAAAAAGGTGGTCTAATACCCGATCATCTTCCTTCAGTGGATATTGCCTATTCACGACAACATTTTATATTTCCAGATCCTGAAAATATTGCTTCTAATAACTTCTATTTGTTTCATAGATTCATGCTTTTTATCTTGTAAAAAAATGCCATGCAGTATGAAAATCACTTTCATTATCTATCATACCAGGTGCGCGCGAATAATTCGCTTTCCTAATCTACCGATAAACCCAATTGGAGTAGGCAGTCCTAGTCAAATAACATTAGTTTACTATTTAAATTATATGTCATCTTGATTTCTTAAATTGTTTTCCGATTATTATTTTTAAATAGTATTGGTATACGAGGTATTAACATCTTATAAATCATAAAATTATATATCGAATGATATGATATTGACATCGTGATACAATTTTTAAAAGAAATTTAAAAAACTAATTGGAAAAGCTATCATTACTTTTAAATTATTATATAGATTATGTTATGTTACTATATCAAATGTCATGTCATACACCAGACAGGATACCAAAAAACATGGTCCGAGAAATCTACATGCAAGCAACCCCACGAATTATATATGGTTCACACTTTCACTATAAACAAATACAATCGATGTTTTTAGTAATTATTGATGACTAGGACACGCTAACAAGAGGTTTAGGTAAAATGATAAGGTTGATTAGTGAATAATATCTAGGATAATATTTAATTTAATTCAACTAACATTATAAAAATCCATATTCACATTCTATTTGACAATTAAAAAAAAACAAAACAAAAGATAAAATCACTTCAAGCATTTAAAGTGCGGTTTAGTGCTAATCTAGAACCAATCATGAGTAGTAGTAATATAGTGATGTTTTTGTGTGAAAAGACTCCAATTCAAAAGCATGATTTGAAGCAGTGTGATGGGGAAGAGATAGAGGATAGAGAAGAAGAGGACCTAATTAATTAATTATTAAGCAATTAGGAATACAATATTATCATTCATTTTAGTAATATTTTAAATTTGAGTTATACATTATATTAAAATAAATATAACACTTAAATGTTCTATAAGTTTCCATACTTTTTTTTACTATTTTAAACTGTTAAATGTATAGGTATCGGCAGAAAATATAATGAATTTAAATAAGATGATTGTTAATTTTATAATCTACTTATAATGAGATTATAGTCATAGTAGGATCGACAAAACATCTAATTAAATTTAGACGAAATTATATTACAGGCTATGATGAAAATAATCAAAATATATCATAAGTGGAATATAAATTTGTTTGATACACAAATTTTTGCAATACAATTTAAACATACCAACTCATAGTGCGATTTTGAGAGGCTTACAAATGGGGAACACCTCAAACAATTTCCATGTGAGTTAATACACCCAAGAAACTCCTTATGGATAACCTTCAAGTTGCAATTAGTCTAACCAAAGAAAAACAAAAAACAAAGAAAACAAAAACAGTGAAAGCGAAGGAAAGGAAAAGAGAGGTCAAAATCATGAGGATCTCGATCTCTCTCTCGGAAAAAAAAAAAAAAAAAAAGCAGAGTCCATATAAGGAGTTGCCACGTGGCGCATATCCGATTTTCTTATTATCCGCCACCTCACCGACTCACACCACGCACGTGTGCAAAGAGATATTTTTTTTTCACTGTGCGATTATTCGTGACAATCACGTGATCCCTTACACGTGGCTATCCGTACGGATTTTGTTAGTACTTTTTTTTTTGTAGATTCTGGATGGATAGAGTTAAAAGAGTATTTATTCGTACACCCAACTAGCTGGTTCTTGTCAGGTTGTGGTTTGTGTCCCCCCGCACCGCACCCAACTATGAAGTTCCGGTTCTCCGTCAGCGTGCAATCACGACTGTTGTTAACTACAAGTAAAGGAGCAACAAAATTCAGCACCCGTTGATTAAGCCATTTCAAGCGCGATTGAAATGATTCTTCAATTCGCCAACAATCATAAGGGTTAATCCATTGGCTATTGATATTTTTAGTAGAGTATTACATAAGGGTTAATTTTGTCAATAATGAAATTAGTGTTATTGAATACGAATTAAAACACAAACAAAATTTGATTATATATATATATATATATATATATATATATATATATATATGGTAATGTTAACCTGTGTTCTAAACCCCAAGGGCACATGTTAACAACTGTATAATTATTGTAAAGAGAAACTATTTTTTACACAAATACATTTATTACATAGATTAACAATAAATACTTTCTTTTTATGGTTGTTAACATGTGCCCTTACACTACCCATATATATATATATATACCTGTTAGGGTCAAAACTGAGTCTCTGCTTAACAACCGGTAATGAAAGGTTTGATCCCAGAAGGGAACAACTGATGCCTTCTTTTCTTAAGTATGGTGATAGTAAATCCTACCCCACTAGTCTCCGGATATTACTATTTTTTTCTAGATTTTTTTATCTATCCCTTTCAAGGGAAGAAATTGGGTTTATATAGGTGTGGATCTTGATATCCAGAGCTTCGTGTCTTCCTCGTGCTGGATATCCTTAACAGCTGTCTCTGACGTATCAGTAGATGTCAGCTTTCACTGAAAGACTTCAATAAAAGGTCGGTGGAACCTTTCGGTATCTGATTCTTCGGTTGGTCGATATTCTGGTAGGCATAGGGGACCAAGACAAAGTTCCGTCATACCCTCACTCGGAGGCATCATGATCCGAGACATGGATTGGTTGCATATAGTGGTGCCCAACAGTTCCCCCTTAAGTCTGTGACTCGGAGTCTGAAATATCTTGCAGTGAGACGTACAGTCATAGGCTTGAATGTGGGCCCATATTTTTAGGCCCATTATGCTTTAGGTCCAACCCAGTTGGGAGAAGCCACGTGGTACGCAGCGGGTGAAGCGGTTACTTGACCTTCACCTCGGGAAGCGCAACTGTCGTGTCGTTCATGTTTCGTACTTTGGCGGTTAACCCCTATAAATAGTGGTATGAGGTTTTTCACTCTTCATTCGCAATTTTCAACCGATCAGAGTGGTTTCGGAGTTCTAGATCAAGTGTTCTGCTACAATGATAGCTTCTGAAATTGCTTTCTTCTGTCTTTGTTTCTTTCTCTTTCCTCTTTCTTTTCGTTCCGTTTCGTTTTTATTGTCTGTGTCGATGGTTCGAAAGACTGGTCCTTCACGAATCCCGGAGTCTTCCAGATCCTCTGAGACTTCTACTAGCAGGTCTACTGAGGGCAGTAGAACCGCAAGTTTATTCTGTGGTAGAGATACAGAGGATCTCGTAAACCCTGAAGTTTTGCAACGGCGTCCGGGTAATTATGAGAAAGGATACAACAGGAGTTTTATAGGCATAAGATGGACCACTCCAGGGTTTCTATTAATTACATGATGGTGAATAAAATCATTGAGACAAAAATACAGCAGCTCGCGACGGAGTTCTCAATACAGGATTCTGTCGGGTTGAGGATGCCCCGTGAGGGAGAGATGGTCAGCAACTCTGAAGGTGTTTCGGTGGCATTTCCCGAAATCGATTCCAGGCTACCTCTCCAACATTACATTCAGAGGGTTCTAAGAGAGATTGGGATCGCTCCAGCATAGCTGAATCCGAAGGCCTGGAGGATAGTGATTGGGATGTATGCTTTATGGCGAAGCAGTAAGTTCCCAGCCTCAACATTTATGGAAATTAAACACTGCTACAGCCTCTATTCCCACAAATCGGGAGAAAACGGCTGGTGGGCTCTTGCTTGTTGCGATAAGCAAGACGGTGAACCTCTGATCACCGGGCTGTCATCCTCCAACAAATAATGGAAGAAAACCTGGTTTGCCGCGTAAGACGACTGGAGGAAGGACCTTCAGCTCGGTGGTAGGCGCCAGAGTGTTCGATCGACGTTCAATATCAAGGTGTTTGGGGGATCTTTGGCTATATCGGTGTTTATTGTTCTTATTTTTCTCGGTGTGTCTACCCTCTTTCTAACTCTGTTTCTTTTGGCAGCGACGTGGGAGCGTGTTACCCTAAAGGATCTTTCAAATTGGGAGAGAAAGAACATAACAGAGGCCTGGGCGGTTTCACCGGCAAGAAGGCACATTGACGTTTTGTTGGACAATCGTAATCTCTACGCAATCGGCTTCATCCCTGTATTATCTGAGGACCGGAGTAAGACGGTGGAGAAAAAGCTGGGAAAGAAGAGTAAGAGTTTTATCCTATTAGAATACAATTATGGGTATACACCTTTCTGCTTCAGTTGTTATACTGAAGCGTTCTAACTCTTTGATGCAGGAAAACTAATTGAGGGTGCGAAGAGGAGGATGGTTGATCGGGGGAGAGGTGCAGAGGTGCAGAGGGTCAGAAGAAAATGTGTTGTATCCCGACGGGGCGTTCACTACTGGCAAAGGGCGGGGCTTCTGAAATGGAACAGGTGCCTAGGAGGACCAAGTTTGTCGGAGGTACTTCTTCCATAACAATCTCGAAACTTGGTGATCAGGCTCAACAAGCCATACCTCCAGTCCGGATATCCGAAGGAGTAACCGGAGGTCAAGAGATCCTGGTGGACGTGGATTCCGATAAGGAAACCATACCTGACCTATTCATGTACGATCCAAAAATTTCTCTGAATTACAACGGAGTTCCTCCGAAGAGAACCAGCCCTATAACCTATGAATCTGGTGTGGAGTTTTTACGTGCATACTGGAAGGATCTTCTGAGGAGTTAGAAGTCAGTCCATTTTGGAAAGATGTCGAATGTGGATCGGATCAGACAGTCACATGGCACTTTCCGGCAGGTACGTTCCATAAATAGATGCCTTTTGAACTAACTCTTAGATTTTGAAGGATTATAAATTGGTGTGCTGGCCATATGAAGTCTTTTTTAGATGGAGAAGAAGTATGAGGAAAAAAGAGAAAATTTTGAGATGTTGATTAAGGAGAAATCGGGGGTTGATAATGCGTTGAAATCCGCTCTCGGGGTTATTGAGTCACAGAAGGAGAGGATGAAGGCGATGTCTGCCTCATAACAGAAGTCAAAGGTCGAATATAGGGAGAAACATGCGAAGATTCGCGAATACCGTGAACGTATTAGAGCTGCGAACGAGACTATCAGAGGGATGAGAGAGGACTTAGGGAACAACTTATTGAGAGAGGACTTAGATTCGCGAATACCGTGAACGTATTAGAGCTGCGAACGAGACTATCATAGGGATGAGAGAGGACTTAGGGGACAACATCGTGGATCTGTTCCTCGTTTCTTATGAGTTTTACAAGTCTCAGGAGCAGACGTTTGATTGTGCGGTAGAGGAGTTGAAGGAGAAGCTGATTCATTCGTACCCAAAGTTTGACTTTTCTACGTTTGACTCGGAGATATAGCGAGCAGTCGAGACCCGAATTAGGGCGACATCGGATCCGGTGGAAGATATATCCTCCTCTTTTAAAGCAGTGTCTCTT
This sequence comes from Dipteronia sinensis, assembly GCA_033220585.1. NCBI lineage: Eukaryota > Viridiplantae > Streptophyta > Magnoliopsida > Sapindales > Sapindaceae > Dipteronia > Dipteronia sinensis. Next base: position 5,117,565 of record CM065640.1, read on the forward strand.
TCTGATGTTGAACCTAAGCCGATTTCCTTAGATGACGAGGTTTTTACCGAAACTATTGGGGATGTTAGGAGCAAGGGAAAAGGTGTTCAACAAGGTTGATTTTATTATGCTATACTTTTTATTTTTTAGGGAGTATCGTTTTCTTTTTTCAGTTTTTATCTTCAGTGCCGGAGGTTTACCTGGGTCCAATTCTCGGGGGTTTTTTCCCCCTTACTTTTGTAACAGTCTCGTATGAAATATTTACTAGGATTTTGGTTTCGGTTATTTGATGCTTTTGTCGGCTATATAGTTGTTATTATATTATTATGATTGTGTGTCGGTGTGACTATTATTACTATAAGTTTCGAATGTGAGGAACTTTTCTCGGTTATTTCATACTTTAACTGATCATCAATACTTGATAATAGATTTTCGAGAAAGGAAATAAGATAATTGAATTCCGAGAAAGGAGTCTTTTTTGCACGTTGGTGCAGTCTCAGGGGGTTATTACCCTTTGAGACTCAATCTGCTCCGAGAGAGGAGTCTTTTTTGCACTTTGGTGCACCGAGTGCGGGTATGACCAAACTTTGTCTAGGTCCCCCATGCCTACCCGGATATCGACCAACCGAAGAATCAGATATCGAAAGGTTCCATCGACCTTTTATCGGAGTCTTTTCGTGAAAGTCGACATCTACTGACATGTCATGGACAACTGTCAATGATATCCAATACGAGGAAGACACGAAGCTCTGGATGTTAGGATCCACACCTATATAAACCTCATTTCTTCCCTTGAAAGGGACAGATAAAAGAATCTAGAAAAAAACAGTTATATCCGGAGACTAACGGGGTAGGATAATACTATCACCGTACTTAAGAAAAAAATGCAGCATTTGTCCCCCTCTAGGATCAAACCTCTCTTAACCGGTTGTTAATCACGGACTCAGTTTTGACCCTAACAATATTGAAGGACTGTACTTGATGCTGACTATCAGTATGCGAAATACTGATTTTGGGTTTTGATTGATTGAGATTTGAAGCCTAAAGTCATATTTTGGGTGCTTACCGATTAGCACCCAAGTATTTTTCTTAAATGAAATCATAAATAGAATAAGAATAAAGATGCTAACAAATTCAAGATAAATTTTAAAGGTTAGACCGACATAAATTTGTGATATAACTTTTTGACTTTAACGTTTCAACAATTGATATACTTTTAATACAATTGTTGAGATAATTATTAAATTTAAATACATTGATGACTCTTACATTAAAAACACATAAATGGCTGGCTATTGAAATCAAACAAATTAGGTTACAAATTTAAATTGTTTTAATTTTTCTCAATATTAAATAATAGTATATAAGTCTTTATATTGTCAGTTCGAACTGATATAAAATATATCGGTTTTTTTGTGGGTCATTGAATTTAAAAGATATTTTGATAAGTACATACAACAAAGTCAAAACATTTAAATCCAATGACCTACGTGTAAGAAATATATATATCTTATATTAGTTAAAAATTATATATATATATATAATACAAAATTTAAATAATAGTAAAAAAAATGTTTTTTTAGCTTAGAAAATATGGATAGTGCATGGAAATTCGCATTATCTGGAATTAGAAATTGTCCTTCCCTAGGGACAGGACATCACTATCCACGCAGCCAAACGTATCAAAACAACGAAAACACATCGTTCAAGACTGAGGAAGTGGGGACTTTAATTAAATAACAATAATAAACACTCACGATCTGGAGAACCCAACAGCATTGAAGAATACGCCAGACCACCTCACAGAATCTCTCAACTCCCGGTGGTAACTTTAAAATAATATCTCGTATCCTCGTGGTGAAGGCAAGAACATGAAAAGTGGACCAAATCTTGGAACTACCGTCCACTTTGTCGGGCCCCCTCTCTTTCAATTCTTTAATCAATTCCATGGTGCCTCTTACCTCCGCTGCCTCCACCTAAACAGTCCCTAGATTTGCAGAGACTTTCACGTCAAATTAAAGCTAAAGCCAACGAAAGAGAGAGAGAGAGTCAACAAGCTAGAACAAGTGGCAGCAGCGGCCTAAACGGATAAACTAAAAGATTATTTATAATTATTATATTCAGATAAGGACGGGCTTATCTCTTCAACACCCACCACGTCATGTATAAATCTAATCAGCTCTGATTAGATAGAAAATGATAGTTTTCTTTTTAAAAAAGGTGGCAGATAAACTCTGATATATTGCATTACTTTACTTTAAGCAAAACCCGGATTTAGTTTATTGTGGTTTTATTATTCATATTATGATATCAGTGATGTATTGATGTAGAAATCTTCTACCATAAACCTTGAACCGGAAAACTAATAACAGAGACCCTTTTAAGATATGATATTTATAACAAAATTGACCAGATTCTCAAGAGAGAAGAAGAAGATGAAATAGCATTATATATTCTTACACAAGACTTTAAGCAAACCCGGATTTAATTTATTATGGATTTATTATCATATTATGATATCAGTGATGTATCGATGAAGATATCTTTTACATAAACTTTGAACTGGAAAACTAATAACAGAGACCCTTTAAATCTAGCTATATGGATATTTATAACAAAATTGACGAAATTCTCAAGAGAGAAGAAGATGGAATAGCATTATATATTATTACACAGAATAGGCATAAACAGAGAATTACAGGGATAATATTCCGTGAAAATGAAAATTAAAGAAAGAAATTACAATTCGCAGATCTTGAAAATTAAATCATGAAACAAACCGCTACCCATTCTTCCGGCAGCCCTAACAAATCCTTCGCTATACAAAAGTTGCAATTTTTTTTTGTTCCAAAAAGAAAGCACCACCACCACAAAAACAGAGACATTGAAATCCCTCTTGCTGTCAAATATTTACACAGCAAATATCCATAATCAACTGCATATTCACAAGTCAGAAGAATCAAAAGGGCACCGATGATTTATCTTAATCTCCACAATTAGCAGACAAAAAATTAACAATAACCAAAATGGAAACCAAAGTGTATATATGGATCCATATATCCAACTCAGCTTCACTTCACCAGCTCAGATACCCACCCAACATCAGGGGCAGACGTGGCTGAGTCACCTCGGCCGAGTGAGTTTTCCTTACTCAGTTTTGCATACATCCTCGCCCTCAAGTCCCTTCCAGACTCAACTCTCTCCATGGTTGGCTCCTCATGACATGGACTATCCCAGAGATCGAACTGACTCGGACCGGACCGGACTGGAGTTCTGGTCGGAGTCGATGGAAGACTACAGAAACCGGGTTTAAGAATCGAACCGCGAGGCGAACCATAGCTAGAACCCATTTGCAAACCCCATGTGGATCCACCGCAACCCATTTTCACTTTCCCCACATGCATGCCCCGCATCGAAGCCACGAGTTCACCCACTGAGTTGAACCCTCCTCCACAACTGGGTGACGTCGGCGGCGAGTCGTTTGGTGGGGAGACCGGAGGTGACGTCAAAGTGGAAGTAGGTGATGAAACAAACGATCCACCACTACCACCACCAACATACGAGTCAAAGTCAAATCGACGCCTCACGGGAGACCCGTATTCCGGGTCACCCGATCCGTTTCCTCTCGGGCTATGCTGAGGCAAGACCCGGAGCTGTTCCGGGGTGTGAGCGAAAAAGCAAACCCGGCGGCAGCAACTGGTACCGTCCTTACATGGCTGGGTACGGTACCTTGCCGGGTGAAGCCAGCACTCAAAAACTCCATGAGCAAACTCGCATGAATCGCCTTTCTTGCAACCTCCTTTGCGATAGTCGGGGCAAGCAGTGCCCGAATAGTGATACTTTCTAGGGTCGCGCCTCCGGGCTTTCTCTCCCGGGTGGGCGTACGGACACTCCGTCCAGTCATGTGACCTGCCACGTGCACACCTCCTCACTTTGAACTCATACATGCGAAAGTAGTCGCACGAAAAAGCATCAACCGGCAAGTCTGAGTCATCGCTCAGCGAATCTGACTCGGGTTTTAAAACGAACTCATTTGACGGCAGATAACGCTGCAGAGCCATTAGGGAGTCGAGGCCATTGGCATTGCCGTTAAAGTTGACGGACGGGCTGAGAACAGGGAATGAAGGGGAGAGCATAGCCGTCGGATCGTCATATGGGTCCCACTGGGGAACTTGAATGGTTGGATTTTGTCTAGTGGGGACTTCGCCGATCATCATCTTTGGACATTTACACAAGACTGAGGGAGATCTCTTGAATATAAACTGCTTATTTAACACTGGTTAGGTTGAAAGTTAACCGTGGTTAGGTTGAAAGTTAACCGTGGTTAGGTTGACTTATCTACCTTTTCATTTCCCCTACGGTTAAAATGTGGAAATAAAAATAACGTCGCTGTAATGGTGTTATGATCTGTGGTCACAGACGTATCCTCGCCGTTGATTTCAATCGGACGAGTAAAATGCTTGGAACGATTGCCTGCGGGACCCATTTTTGTTTTGGCTTGTAAAGTGACTGTGAGATCTCTACATGTAACGCTATTATTTCTCTTTGTTAGTATATTGAAACTGACTGCTCAGGGACCCAGCCACCAGGGTAATTTGAGGTAAAAGTTATCTCATATCGCGAGACAAATTATATAAATCTCGTCGATATAGTTGTACAAAATTTAAAAGTCTAATTAACGTACAATTTAGTTCCAAATAAATTATCGTACAATTTAGGTCTCATCAATTACTATTAAAATGGTTATTATATTAAAAATTAATTTTAAATAATAATTTTTTATAAATAATATGACATAATAGCTATTTGATAAGTAAGGGGATGACATTAATTTATTTTATATATTTTTTATAAATCAATTTTTTCTTTTATTTTTTAAAACGAATGATTATATTTAGTATGTGGATATATGTATAGCATGTCTCTCATATATATATATATATATATATATATATATATATATATTTCTTTTTTAAAAAGATTAAGACTACAAAATCAGAAAAATATAAAAAACAAATAAGAGACATTCATATTGATCTAAATCATTTCTTTTATATTTTAAAACGAAAAATTATATTTAGTGTGTATATACGTATAGCATATATCAATATATATATATGCGCACACACACTAAATATAATTATTCGTTTAAAAAAAATAAAAGAAAAAAATGATTTCCCAAAAACATCTGAAATAAATTAATGTCATCCCCTTATTTATCAAAATGTCACTCATTGAAAATTTTGAATTCTAAAAAATATCTAAAATAAATTAATGTCATCTATTTATTTACCAAATGTCATTCATTTGCTTAAATTAGATGAAATTTGATGAAATGGCCATTAATATCACACTTTTTGTAAAAAATGATCATTTTGAAATTAATTCACAATCTAATAATCATTTTGATAGTGTGTCATCAAATTGATGGTCAACGGGATAATTATACCAAAAACTAATTGACCACTTGATTCTTTAATTAATTATACTAAAAATATACTAAACATCAAAATATACACCCCAATTTGATAAATTTCTTTAAAAGATGTTTATAATATAAATATATATATATATATATATATATATATATGTGTGTGCTAGAATAACACTTAATTGAAATATTTTACATTAATTCATTAATTCATTAATTCTAATTAATGTAAGATATTTCAATGAAGTACTTAATATAAGATATTTCAATGAGGTGTTATTCTAATTCGTGATATATATATATATATATATATATATGTTATTATCAGATCGTCCTAATATAAAATATGTTAGGACGTTGAATGTGGTCTATTAGATTTACATGCTTTGACTCAAAGTGTAGACACTTGTCAAAACTTTTCTACAATCTGTGGTTTACAATCTTCGTCCTGATATATTTTATATCAGGACAATTAATAGTACAAAGACTGTATATATATAGCAATGCTATACATTCTATCATGTTATTTTTATCCGAACACATGTGGTAGCCGATGTGTCATTTGGTGAATGGATAAAATTAATTAACGAGTGAATACATGGGTAATAGAGATAAATACTAATTAATGTGTGTCTATTCACCAAATGATACGTGTAATGTGATGAAAAATGGTAAGATTGTATATCGAATGTTTAGCATTATTCATAAATATATATATATATATATATATATATATATATATATTATAAACATCTTTTAAGAAACTTATCAAATTGGGGTGTATATTTGGATGTTTAGTATAATTAATTGTGGAATCAAGAGATCAATTGGTTTTTATTTAGATAAGCGATGATGTCCTATATAATAAGGCTGTGGTTTTGAATATGTTTTTTCCTTTTAAATATCGAATTATTGTAATATTTTAGAAAAAGGTTTTATTTTATAATTTTTAATTGAATTTATATGTTTTTTTCTTGGCAGGAGGAAATAAAACGATATAGTAGGGAGAAGTTGTGAGATAGAAGCAGTTATCGTGGGAAAATTGGAAGGTAGTGGGGGCCACGTGGAGGAGAAAAACGAGGGTAGCACTGTGGCAGGCATGCAGAAAGGGGCACGTGATTTGGGTTGATGAAATGATGCCAAGTGGCACACACAGTCTGCTAATCAGCTAAGGTAAACGAACACTTGGCAGATATCCACCCGCCAAATTCAACGGCTGGATTGCTGCACTTGGTACATTTTAGCAACTGTCCTTTTCACTGCTCTAAAATGCGCGTATAATATCCACCAAAGTATTATTAGTTAATAAGTTAGTGGCTGGGTAGATACTAGAAACCTAGCTTGGGTTAATGCCAAACGGCGCCTTTATCAAGACAACAGATATAGCTTCAAAACGACCTTCTTTTACCCCGGTCAAGTATCGATCTATTCCAAGTTTTAACCCTAAATAATGCTAAACAACTGATCTAAAATCAAACCTTTTTTTACCTTAACATATATTGCAGATGAGTTATCAAATTGTGAATCGATATACATTAATGATGTTTTCTCTAATTTATCATATGTATTCATTCACTAATTAAGATTTCAAATGATGTATATATTAAAATGAAAAATATAATATTTTAGATGGGGTGTATATCATTACTGTCTAACCTTATAGTTTATAGACGAGGATATCAAAGTTGCCATGAGTGCTATTAATCCTTGGATAACATAATATAATATACCTAAAGAAATGAGAAATGTACACGAATCGAAATCATAACTTAATAGATGAGAGAAATATCACACACTAGTGTTAAAAAAAATCTAAATATTGTGTCAAGTTGACTTGTAACTACCACATTATCTTAGAGCATCTCCAATGTAAATATGTATTTGTGGGTTTCTAACTAGTAATATATTAGCATATATATTGAATATGGATCCACTTTGTCAAAAAATATTAAGAAATGCATATTTTCATCTTCAATGCAGTTATCTAAAATTAAATATGTATCACATTTTGGCCAATCATCTTAAAACATTTATTGCATTCTCTCTCCTCTTTTATTTTTAAATCAAATATGTATCCATTTTTGAACAATCATTTTACAACATTTATCTCATTATCTCTCATTCTTTATTTTACCATTAAATGATGTGTAATATTATTGGTGGAAAAAAAGAGTAGTGCTATTGGCACACCCCCTACTGATCTATTGATGCGCCACTTTTTAAAATTTTGATTTAATTAAATAAAATAAATTTTTTTATTAAATTTTTTGGTTTATTTCTAAAACTACCCATTTTAACTTATTTTTCAAACTTAATACATACTATATATGATTTCTCTATCTCTGATCTCTGTATCTGTATACATCTCTCTCACCTCCATTGATTGATTTATTTTTTTTCTTCTTATTTCTTTTTTCTTAGTTTTTTCTTCTTCTTATTTCATGATGGAAAAGAAAAAAATTAAAAAATAACAGGGTACTTCAACACAACAACAGCTTGATATTATTCTAAAGAAAAAATAAACTTCAAACTTATATTCAGATAATGAATTGTTTCCAGATACTTACTATCATTGTCAGACAATTCTTACTTTATGTCATTCTCAGACAATTCTTCAAGATGTTTGATATTGATCTTAGACAATTCTTCCATATTCTTGATATCGTTCTCAAACTATTCTATATATTTTATATTTATGTAATATGCAGATTTTAGGGTTTAATAGTTTTTTTTTTAAGAAACAGATTACTGGGTTTTTTTTTTGAAAAGAAATGTGAGATTTTAATAGATTTACTTTGTAGAAATTTTATTTCCTAAATTGTATGTCTCTTTAAGTAATTTTGATAAATGAAAAAAAAGAATAATATATAATTAAAAAAGTGGGGCATGAATAGATCAATAGGTGGTGTGCCAATAGCACCACTAAAAAAATATTAGAAATCTTAGTCAGCATTTCTATAAGAGTTTATAGAATTAGATTCCCAACTCCATATTCTTTTTTTTTACCACATCACCTCCATAATTAAGTTAGATAATTGCATTGAGGAGATTTTTTCTACCTCATTAACTAAATATCCTATGTGGCACTCAATTTTCTCCAAATACATAATAGCATTGGAGATGCTCTTATAATTAACACGATTAGCACTATAAATCATATATATTGACTTATAGAAATACTGACTAAAATTTCTAATTTTTTCTATTGGTTGTTTCAGTGTCCTCGCAATTTGTTTGTGACGTTCCATCTTTTTTTTTTACCACATCACCTCCATAATTAAGTTTGTCACGTTGGAAAAATTCTTTGGGCAATTTATAATTATTCATCAGTGAACTAATCTCTTATTGAATATCATGAATCTAACAGATTTTTTCATGTTAACAACACAAATTTAATGGCAAAGTGTATACTTAGGGGTGTGATTACTCGATCAATAATCAATAGGTGATAGCCCACATAGATTGGGAATCAAGTTATTGCTTAGAAGAGAATTTAACCTTTCGATCTAAGGAATTAAGTTCTCTTTCCCGATTCTTTTTCAACATAATTCTTTTTATTTTATTTTCGATTAGCAAATATGCATTTAGTATGTACTATATATTTTATCTAAGTGTATATTTAGGGGTGTGTTTACTCGATCAATAATCCATAGGTGAGTGAGTGAGTCCCACATATAGATTGGAAACCGAGTTATTGCTTAAAAGATAATTTAATTCCCCATTCGATCAGAGGAATTAAGTTCTCTTTACTGATTTTTTATCTGATAGAACATAATTCATTTTATTTTATTTTCGATTAGCAAACATTCATTTTAGTGTGTACTACAGATTTTATATATAAGGGAAGTAAGTCATTTTCAGTGGATTAAACGCTACCGTTTCCGTTTGATAATTAACAAATAAATTATACTGATCTTTAGCACCACTCAAAAGTCTTTAAATTAATATAGTAGATATAAGAGAAATATTTGCATACATCCTAATCAATGGGTGCATGCCATGTGGCATGTGAAACTAATTTGATTGATTTTCTTTATTATATAATATGTTTTTATTGGATAGATACATTACATTTGGTGCACTCAAGATTTTCTCGTAGATAAAGATATTGTTGAGGTTGTATACGCGACGACGTCGACATAGGATTTGGATAATATCGGGGGTGGGTGAGGAATCGATGTGGACTCTTGTGTTTGGCTTTTTCTGATCTCTAGTTAAAATTATGTGTTGATTATCCTTCTATTCTTCTAATCACAACTTGTAAACCCTTATAAGCTATCAGCTTTCACTAAAGTTTATGAACATCATAATTATTATTAATAAATGCTGTTGATTTCCACTTCAAAAGCTGCTTCCTCTCCTTATCCAAATGAATCCCATTAAGTGGCCATGACGCTTGAAAATTGTTATTTACTTGCGGTTTTGTCACTTCAACACCCAGCTCTCTCTCATTTATTGTCAAAATATTTCGAAACAAAAAAATTTCATTAACTTTCATGGTTCTACCATTCAAGTTTAGCTAAATTATATATTGACTTATATTATTGGTTGTTTCAGTGTCCTCGCAATTTGTTCACTGTACAAGTGTTAGGTTAGTGCACCTCCTCTTCTCCAGTGGTCTGGTTCGAATCCTATTAGAGGGGCCAAATATAGTTAATTTATATAATTTTAACCCCATTTTTTAATATTATTATTTTTCTTTTAAAATTTATACCATGATCCTCTAGACTCTCCAAATTTGATAATGTTGGATCACATCCAACTTCAATCATACGTATTTTAGAAATATATGTAAAAACTTTTTTCCTTTATATTGTGAGAGTAAATATCAAACGGGTATATTTTGATCTTCGAGAGACCCCTATTCTTTCGATATAATAAGTTAATGTAACCATTCTTACGGTACTTCAAAAGAAAAATATAAAACAAAGGGTCTCTACTCTCGGAATCATACATGTACCTGAGTTCTAATATGCATATTTTATAAGCATATGTGGGAAGTTTTTTCCCTCGTATTGTGGGAGTAAATATCGAACATGCACATATACCGTTCAATCTCCAACAGACCCCTAACTTTCGACATCATAAGTTAAAGTAAACATTCTTGCAGTACTTCAACAGAAAAACAAACAAAAAAAAGGTCTCTCATCTAGGTATCATACATGTACACTAGACACTATCTATACAAAAATTCATTGGGTCCATATAATGGATATATATGAACAGAAGATTGTGTGTGTTAGAAGAATTGTAGCCAGTAATTAGATAGGGTTATCATGAAATTAGGCCCACAGACCACAGTGTCTGGTTGTGGGCATCAGAAGTGTAATGTGTATAGAAAGATTAGAAATCAATGAAAATGTTGCAATAAAACTGGACAACCAACCTGGGACCCAAGTCCCTTTCATGCTATACCCTACATATCAACATTGTCCCTATCATGCCTCTCTTACCGATTTTTTCATCGACACATTTCCTCTCCTTTTGCCCCATATACCCACATTAATCTTGCAATTATCACCCATTAAACGCCGCGTTTCATACTGTTTATACTTTATTGCGAAGAGATAGTTTCCCAAATGTTCCTCTTGTTTTGTTAAAGTTCTTTTTTTCTTCCTGCTAGTCTTTAAACTTGTTTCACTATTGCTCGTACGACCGTAATAAGTGTGGGAAATCTCTCTCGACGTTGAGAGTTGACTTCTTTCGATTTTAGAAGTTTACATCCGGATTGTGTTGTAATATTTGATTTTGGTAAGTCATGATAGTTCTTTAACCTCCGGTGTCAGATTTCAAAATAATAAATAATTTCTTTTTTTATAATCCCAACTTCTATTATCCGCTTCAAAAAAAAAAAAACTTTCATTATCTCCCCTTGAGTTTTTTTGACATAAATTTATATGACAATATAATCTTATTTAAGACGGTGACCACGGAATCTTCTAAGGTCACAAATAGTTATAATGAATTGTTTTGTATATTTATTTTGACGTTAATAGCAGGGGATCGATTATATAATCTTGTGTATTTTAAAAGTGTGCATTTTAAAAGTAGATATAATGAGTTTTTTTTTTGTTTTTTTTTTTATTGTGGGAGTACTTATAATATTTTATATATCTAAGTAGGGTAGGGGGCAGTAGATCTCTAATATGTTTAAATAGTTCGAATGGTGAGAGGATGTATATTTGATTGAATGAACGTGAAATGTTTTCGGATACATCCAAATACATGGGTCCTTGAAATGTCAAATCTATATAGCTGAGATCTCAATTATAAGATACAAGGTACCTAAAAAAGAAACCAACTTCTTGCTTTATTTCTCTTCAAAATTTCGTACATATTCAATGAATTAAATTGAATTAATTATTAACTTTGGATTCCATGAGTATCTCCAAAGTTCAACTACATTTGTTTAAGGATGGTTTCAAATTGGCCCCAAATAAATTAAATTTTTGAAATCCATATTCCACAAGTAGCCAAATGGGCCCTCTCCCAGAGTCCCAGTACTTCACTTTTGTAGTTCTATTTGGAGAAAATATTCATTACAATTTACCTATAAAATTACATGTACGTCCAATATAAATGTCTAGTAGATGAGAAAATAAATGACAAAATGAGGTCGGTTCAGTGATATACCCTTCACATTTACGCCACGAGGTTATGAGTTTGAGTTCACCCTCTAAAAAAATCAGAATTTATGTGATACTTAAAAAAAAGTGTAAGCAGGGCTTATTTATAAGAATGCCATACAATGAAAATTAAAGAAATTATACTTTTAAAATTAATTGGCTTTTACAATAAATATTGACAAAAGTTGTGTGACAAAGCGGTAAGTTTCTCACATCTACACGTTACGGTTGTAGTCCGTGGGTTCAACCCCGTATCCTCAAATTTTTTAATTTATACTTAAAAAAAACAATAAATTATAATTATTGACAGTATGAAGTTGACAGTTATAAGTCTCTCACACTTATATCTATGAGCTTATGAATTTGAGTCATGCTCCCTCCTACAATCCTGAAATATTATAATTGTTGAAAAGAAAAAAAATAATAAATTATATATTTTGTTGATGTGTGCTTACAAAATGTGTGCACATAATTTTTTTTCTTTCTTTCTTTTCAAGTAACAAATTTGGATTTAAAAGAAAAAGAATACGACTTGAACCCATAATCTTAACGTGTGAGTTCGAGTGTCTGAATATCGAGTACCTAGTCGGACTAACTTTTGTCCACGTACAGGTTTATTAACTTGGGCCTGAATATCACAACTCTTTTAACATTTGTCAGAGACATAACGTGGGCTTTTCTTGTGCCTTCTCATAAACCAGGCAGTGTAGAATGACACACAAACATGGACTAACAGTAAACACCGGCCTTTCTTGTTAGGCTTTAGGCTTTGCTTTTCATGAAGAGCTGTGGTATTTGTGCCCCTAAAATAAAAAATTGTATGTACACCTTTTTTTATTTACACCCCAATTAAAAGTTAAAAAAAAAATATTTGTTAAACAAATCCCACATATTACAAATATGTCATTTTTTTAATTTTTGAATAGAAAATATACTATATACTGATTTAATAAGTTATAAAATAATTAAGATAAAAACGAAAAACAAAAGTATAGAAACTGTATCTCCCAGATTCAGCATGGATTATATTTTTTTATATAAGAATAGTTACTTAGGATGCCAAAACCTCCTGATCCAGTATCATTCTCCACCTTTTTTTCTTTTTAAATTTTGCTTAATCTTAATAAAAACGAAGAAGCTAACTTCAAGTAAAAATGAACAAGATCTTACTGGGTAGATAACTGATCACTATATGTATATATATATGTATATATATATATATATATGAACAAGATTTTACTGGGCAGATAACTGATCACTATATGTATATATATATATATATATATATATATATATATATATATATATATATATACTTCTATGGCTATGGACAGTGGGGATGATACTAGTGGAGTGGTGGTATACCTGATGATAGTCCATGTATTATGTATATGATCTTTAACATCTTTTGTTGCTGGAACCCATAAATAGAATGAAATAATGGTGAGCGAGGGTGATGCACATGGCTAAAGGGTGTTTATACCAAGCCCCTCCGTTCTTCGTTCAAATTCAAAGACAAGTTTAGTTTATTTTTTAAATTTAAATCCACTGTTTTCTCTTCTTAATCTTTTTATATTTTTAAATAATAAATATTTAAATTTCTTTAATAAAAATAATATTATAATTTTTATTTTTTAACTAATTATGATATTTGTTAAAATGTTTAAAATATTAAATATTGTATTAATATGATGTATGAGACATATTTACTTTTATATTTTAAAGATTTTATTTAAGGGTAATGTTGAAATTTTATAAAATATACTTAGTTGGGGTGTATATACAATTTTAGATGGATACAAATATGTTACTCTTTCATGAATTCTGCTATCTTCATTCTTCAGACCCACCTCAACAAGATTTTTTTTTTAGATATCTGTCTATCTAGATACCTAGATCATATATATTAGTTTTGTTTTTATTTATTTATTTAAATGATTTTATTTTGGAAGTTCTAAATCATGTTTAGATACAAATACTATTGAGAGTATTAGTAATCATTAGGTCACAATCGTTCATATTTTTATAATTTTTTTTGAAACACATATTTTCATAAATTATGATTCTACTTTTTGTTAAAATCAAAACGAATGACTCTTTGATATATTATTACATAATTATTTTTAACTTAATACTTACCAATTTTGATATTGGATGATGAAAATTTTAAAATTATAAAAGAAATACATTTGTTCAATTTTCAAGTATCATGAATTGAGCTAAACGAATCTCAAAGACTTGCAGTACAAAGCAATAGCTAGGGACAATTACAAACAAAAATTTCCACATAAGCAGCAAAAATTCCATTTTATCAGTATATATCTATTACCACAAATTGAAATCTGAAAATATAATATTCACATTTGCATTTATTATTGATGTATATATTTTTGTCTCTACACTCGATTATTCAAAATTTCAATGTACAAAGTGAGAGTGGTATAGAGGCCACCAACAAAAATAGAATATAAGATCATGATTCATGCATGACAATGATAGAAAGTTAATTTGTATTCATTTTGAGTACTTCCAGTTCCAGCTATACTAACGAAAAAGATATATCAATATTCTACCTTTGAAATTTCACATTTATTGATTTTCCAGGCTCAAAAATCAAAATCAACGATCTGAAAAAAGAAGCCAAAGTAGTATAGGGTCAAAAGGGAGTCTTAATCAGACGAGGATCTTCTGCAAAAATGTGCTAATTTTTTGTTGAAGAAAGCACCTAGCTAGGGCTTTTTGACTATGAACTTGGTCCATATTAACATGCATGTATCAACACTATCTCGCTTTGCCATTTTTAATAATAGAGGAAATGGTGAGAAATGTCACTTTTTTGTCTCGCTGTTGCACCAACGTCACCGGTTTAATAACTTATGTTTAAAAGACACCTATTTTGGTGAACTACCAAAATTGCCCTTAAATAATCAATTTTTAATTATCTCTGTACTTCCATCTCCACACTTGAAACACTGAAGGCAGGAACTCCTCCCTTTCTCTCTCTACAATAAATTTCAAAACTACTCAACGTTCTTCAGTAAGCACAACAAGGTAATATGTTTGTCTGAAATACTGTTTTGTATCCTTCATTTTTTAAAAACATTCATTTTGTAAACATGAAACTGGTTTTGTCAATATTGAATCTGTGAAATTTGAATCTCAGATGCTGTTAATAAAAAGCTCGGAGCCTGTTTCAAAAAGCTCCGAGCCTTTGAAAGTGCTCGGAGCCTGTTTGAAAAAGCTCGGACACTGTTTCAAAAATCTCGGAGCCTGTTTCAAAAAGCTCCGAGCCTGTTTCAAAAAGCTCGAGCCTTTGGACAAAAGGCTCGAGCCTTTAGAAAACAAGCTCGGAGACTTGAAAAAAGCTCGAAACTTTGTAAAATAGCTCGAGCCTTTAAAAAACAAGCTCGGGACTTTGTAAAAACGCTCAGGACTTTTGTAAAAAAGCTCGGGACTTTTGTAAAAAAGCTCGGGACTTTGTAAAAACGCTCGGGACTTTTGTAAAAAAGCTCGGGACTTTTGTAAAATAGCTCGGGACTTTGTAAAATAGCTCGGGACTTTGTAAAATAGCTTTTTCCGAGCTTTTTCATAAAAGCTCCGAGCTTTTTCATCCGAGCTTTTTCATGAACTGCCCGAGATTTTTCATGAATTGATCTGCCCGAGCTTTTTGCATAAGGCTCCGAGCTTTTTCATGAAAGCTCCGAGCTTTTTTATCCGAGCTTTTTCATGAACTGTCCGAGATTTTTCATGAATTGCTCGCCCCGAGCTTTTTCCATAAGGCTCCGAGCTTTTTCATGAACTAAAAAAAAAAGCTCTGGGGGCGCTGCCCCCTGCCCCCCCGCGAGCTGACCGGGCAGCTCGACCCCCGAATGCGTCTGCATAGCGCCACTCCGTCACCGTTAAAGTGATTGCCTGAGTTTCAACCGGACTTTCTCTCTCTACTTCACAACTTTGTCACTGTAAACTGAATGAAAGAAAGCTGATGTGGAACAACAATTGAGGGTATTTTTGTCCGTTCACCATAATAGGTGCCTTTTAACACATAAGTTATTAAAGCAGTGACATTGTTGAAATACCACCTCCAAAAAGTGCTATTTATTTTTTGACCCCTTTAATAATATTGTCGCTTGCTTACGTGGAACGTGAAGATAGATGGTGAACGATAAATACACGACGTGTAACTTGTTTTATGAACAAGAAATATAGAAAAGATGGGGAGAGAAGGTTCGAAACTTACCAACTTTGGTACTACGTTGGAAATTAATTACGTACTAAACCCAACTATAATTGTTTTATTTTCAAATGATCACTTGTGAAATTAAAATTAACTTTCCTCTTTGTAAGAGTATAGTGTGCACATGCAGTTTTGCAGTACTTTCGTTGTATGAGTCAAGGGTGTTGCATGTTAATTTGACAGTTTCTAACTCATTTGATTCCTATGTTCACGCACATGCATATATTCAACTGAAAATTTTACCAGGTCTTTGAGTTTGATCAGATTGCTTTAACTGTTTTGAGACACGGTTATTGTTCTGTTGAACTGGCAAATATGAGTACATATAAAGAAAAAATTCTTAAAAATCTACGATTTAATAGTACTGTCACAACCACTCCTACGTCTTAACATGTAAAGTAGTTGAACACTTCTCTTTTACTTTGTGATAGAGGTTCTGAGTTCTACATTTGCCCTACCATTAAATTACAAAGTACACGAAGATCCTATCAATGTACTAATGTAATCGTGAGAGTTGTAATTCTCAACTTTAGTCGTTGATTTCGTCTGGTTATTACAAATCTTGATCCAATTAGTGATAACTTTTTTTTTTTCAAAGAAAGTACCGTAACTCCTTTCAACAAAAAAAATAATAATGTAACTACTACTACAAGATATAGAAAGTAATGTTTGTATCTGTAAATCTGTAATTACGGAGTCGGCCGATAGCCGGGACTTTTGAAAGTTTTGTTTTTTAATTAATAAATCTTTGTTTGTCAAAAAAGGAAGAAGTAATGTTTGTACCTTTTTTTTTTCTGTATAAGTTGGAAATTTACGAGAGAAAATTATTAGTTAATTTTTATTTTTTTACATGACAATAAAAATAGGAAAGAGTTGGTCAGACAACAAATGATGTCTTGTTAATATTTTCTATTAACAATTTTACAATCACCAATAACTCAATTCGATGATAATTAGTAGTGTTTACTGCAAATTAACATTCGTTAACAAGCAAATTTTGAGTTAATTTATTATATATATCTACATATTTGGATCCCAATTAGTATAACACCTTGTAATTGTCGTGCAAAACATAATTTTTTGTATATATAAAATATTTAGCATTATTGGGATGGTACTACATATAAATTATCATATTGATTACAGTGTAAACTTATATAAATCAATTTTAAAAATGAGTAATGCTGGATTGTTAGGGATTCTAATTTTTTTTTCTTTAAATATTTCTTAAATGATGTGGTATATACGTTGTTAATATTTGATAAATTTTGAGAATATGTTGTGAGTGATGTGATTCTTACGCTTCATGTGCAGCGATACAAATTCATTATTTGATAATTATTTTTCTTGATATTGATAACCAAATGCATTTGATAATATATATATATATATATATATATATATATTAAATGTCATAATCAAATATAAGCTTATTAGCATCGTCAATGGCTGCTAATCAATCCTTTGCTTAAAACAACTTTATGTCAATAAAGAAGCAAACCAAAATTTGGTCTCTCGATTCTCGAAGAACCAGAAGCCCAAAAGGTCTCTGTCCCACAAAAATCATAACTTTGTACAAAGAAATCAACACTGCAAAATTTAAAAAGATCAACTTGATCATAGCTATTTCCAACCGTTTGATTTGCATACCTCCTCAACAATCAACAGTTCAAGCTTAGTTGTTATTATTATTATAAGTTTAATTATTATATTATTACAAAAATTCAGAATTGTTTCTTGGGAAGGCCAATAACTCAAATCTCAACCTCATAATACATATGTGAGGGTTTTATTATCGGACTAGATATAAGAGTTTTATTACGGGGACTATATGCTATTCAAGTTTAGTTAAA
The DNA here is from genome assembly GCA_033220585.1 of Dipteronia sinensis. Taxonomy (NCBI): domain Eukaryota; kingdom Viridiplantae; phylum Streptophyta; class Magnoliopsida; order Sapindales; family Sapindaceae; genus Dipteronia; species Dipteronia sinensis. Next base: position 5,135,688 of record CM065640.1, read on the forward strand.
AGGCAATACTACTAATTATTTATTTATTTATTTTAAAAAAATACGATCAAAGTGAACTCAATACATCACGTGGTGTGATTGTTGACCGGGTCCTACTATCTTAACAAACAAGGAACAAGCCTAAAACAAAAACAAAAAGGAAAAAATATATCAAAAGCATCCCTGTTATTTTAAAAACATATCAATTTAATCAAAAGGTTTATAAAAATAGATAATCTAGTCCTAATCGTTTCATTTACTATCAAAATAGTTTTTCTTGATTCGATATGTGTATTAAACTAGTCTTACTAAACGGTTACCGCTATCTATTTTCATAACTTTTGTTGAAAAATATCATTTTACCCTTATGATACTTAAAACTCAATAGACCATTTTATACATTAAAAATTACAACAAAAAAAACTTTTAAATATTATAAAAAATTACATATAAAATTATAAAAATAATTATATAAAATCAATAAAAACAAACCATAAAAATTATTCGAATCTAAAAAGATCAAAATACTCTTATCTACTAACACAAAACTTGATAGAAAAAGGTATGGAAATTAAGACTATAAGGATTAAATGAAACAATAAGGATCATTTTGATGTATATAAACAAAAAGGACTTAATTGATAGTTTTTTAAACAATAAGGAAGATAATGGAATTATCCCAAAAAAAAAGTATATAAGAAAAAAAAGGGCTTGGTCTTACAAAGTCAAGCTATCTCTCTCTCTTTCTCTCTTTCTTTTTCAAAAGTTCCAGCCACCAACTTTTTATATATCTATATAAAAACTGTGAAGCAGAATAAGTGCCCATTGTTTTTGTTTAATTTTTGAGGTCTCTTGCGTGTCTCATTTCTCCTCTCTCTATCTCTCTCTGTGTGTCCCTGTCTCTGTTTCTCTATCATTTTTCATTGTTCTTGATCTGGGTCCTCCTGTGACTGTGAAAAAGAAGCTCGATCAGAGAAGCCAAACATGGGAAGAGCACCATGTTGTGACAAAACAAAGGTGAAGAGAGGACCATGGTCTCCTGAAGAAGACTCCACTCTCATTCGCTTTCTTGAAACTCATGGCACTGCTGGTAACTGGATCGCTTTGCCTCAAAAAGCTGGTCTCTCTCTCTCTCTCTCTCTCTCTCTCTCTCTCTCTCTCCTTCTTCTTCTTTTTTGTTTTTGTTAAATTTTTTACATGATTTATTCACAAATAATTAAGGGTCATGGAGGATTTTCTATTTTTTCTTCAAAGTTGAACATGCCGTTTTGTCTGCTTTTGCTGCATTTATTTATTTCTCTCAGAATTTTTTTGACAGGTTGCAGCTTTTTCAACTAATTCTGCATAGTTTAATTTGTCTATACTCTCTGCTTTTAAGCAAAGTATCTCTGCAACTTTAGTCCATGATTTGTAGTTACATGTTCATTTTTATATAAGAAAAAAAAAAGTAGACAGAGTATGTTAGTGGGGTTTATATTGTCTTCTTGTTATTCGTGATCTTTTGTTTTCATGTCCGTACGTACATTCTTCAAGGTCTTCACATTTTTTATGGCCTTTTTACTTCAATTAAATTCAATTAATGCCATAGCTGGTTTTTTATTTTCCTTTGCTTTTTCAGTTTTTCAATGATATTTTTTCACTCAAATGTTTTTCAATTTAATTACAGGCCTCAAGCGATGTGGGAAGAGTTGCCGTCTACGGTGGCTAAATTATCTGAGGCCAAACATTAAACATGGAAATTTCACTAAAGATGAAGATGAAATTATATGCACTCTCTACACTCAAATGGGAAGCAGGCAAGTTTCCAATATTTCATAATTTGGTTTTCTTTCAATTTTTTTTTTTTTTGAAGTTATTATAAGTTTCCCACTTGTGATTTTTGTTGTTGTTATAGATGGTCTATCATAGCATCCAATCTACCTGGAAGAACAGATAATGATGTGAAGAATTACTGGAATACCAAACTGAAGAAGAAACTACTTGCAGGAAAAGTAATTAGCCTCACAACAACAAACAACTATATCACTAGTAACAAATTCCCTGAAAAAAGCTGCAATAGGAAAAATCCAAATGATCTTCTTGACTCATCAATATCAACACCACCATCATCAACCTATGATCATCATCACCATCATAATCATCTCCATTTTTCATCACAACCCCAGATTATTTCTTCATCACCACCACCATTCCCAATCCTATCTGATCATATGGGTTATGGATCATCATCAACTGTAGTCAGCACTCATGATATTAGCCTCATAAGTTCAGACCCAACTCATAATCATGACTTTCCTAGTTCTATTTTCACATCATCTCAGGAGGGTGGTTCAAGTAGTGTCTCAGTCTCTGCAGATTCAAGTTCTCTTGCCATGGAAAGCAACAACAAGTCTCTTTCAGGATTGACTGTTGAAGATGAAGGTGGGATTTTAATGGATTTCAGTTTTGGAATTGGAGGTCCTATTTACAATGAATTTATCAACAGTAGTAGTGGCATTTGGTTTCAAGATCAGAAAGCTAGTCATGAAGAAGCTGCTCTAAGTTATTGCTGCTATCCAAATTTAGGTGATCAGGCTTCATCTTATGCTGACATTAAGCAAGAACAAGGACTGATCAATCAAAGTGTCATTAACCAATATTAATTATCAATGAAAGTGAAGTGAAGTGAGAGACAGCTAGAGATCATTGATTAGAGACTTTTAATTCTCACATGCATGTGAATAAATTCTAGATAGACTGATTATCTAATATCTATCTATCTATATATAACCATTTGCTTTCTGTTCTATTGATTTAAAGCATATATGTTAACATGTTTATTAATTACAATTTTCAAGTATCGTATATTAATGAAACTTCTTAGGTGGTTGATTTTAGATATATTCATGCCTGAATTTTACTTTATTTTTTTTTTCTGTTAGTAGTTAAAAATATATTTTTTAAACCCAATATTATAAGACGAAATGAGGTTAGTTTATTGGTATGCCCCTCAAACTTATATTATGTGATTATGTGTTCGAGTTGTATTTCCCTCTTTCAATCCCGAATTCATTTAAATAGTTCAAAAAAAAAACAATATATATTGGATAAAACCAATATATGAATACATATTTATTACCATTTACTCTTTTCATATATATTGGATAAATTTCTCTGATCTCCTTTATAACATATATATGTTATCAAGTAAACCTAATAAGTTTAGTCAAAACCATATGAATTTCTTTTAAATTGTTTAAAATCTAGTTTGAAATGTATCAAAAACATCCTTAAAACTTGCAAGAGAAGCTCCCTTAAACATGGAAGAATTTTAATGATGATTTTTAGACTATGATGAGGAAATTATATAATAATTCATTCATGATAAGACCAAGTAACTACGTGGTATATAATAATAATAATAATAATAATAATAATAATTAAAGGTTGAGATTTGAGAAGATGATAATTGTCAAAGTGGGGTTATAAACTTATAATCAATCGAAAATATGTTTATTTATTTTAGTTTTAATATCAATATTCGGATGGGAGAGTGGGAAATGGATGGATCATGGATGGATAGCATCAGCTTGTCTGGGTGTTTGTTTTGTTTGTCAGTAGTCACGAAATTTGCATGAAGTCTCAGACATGCCCTTTTCAACGCTCATGTTTTTCAAAACGTCCTCTTCATTCATTAATCACCCAATATTATCTCTCTCTCTCTCTCTCTCTCTCTCTCTCTCTCTCTCTCTCTCTCTCTCTCCCTGCTTGTTATAATTTCTTACTTTTTGAATAGTCAATATATATATACTACTATCTCATTTTTTTTCCATGGAATTTTCATTTCTAAGTATGATGATTTGGACTTTGTGATAGCTAGATAGTAAATTCAACACTTGTATACATGTAAAATGTGTTTTTTGAGTTAATTCAACATGATAAATATAAAATAATTAGAATTTAATTTGATGCATGCTGCATTAATTGTACCATGACCAGTTTTAATTTGATCACACAAAAAATAATCTCATGAAGAATTGGTCTGTGTTGATTTATAAATTTTTACAATGTGAACTTATAGAATTCAAACTATGTTCAACATGTACATAATACAATTAACCATATTGGAATTAAAAATACAAAAATAAAGTTAAAAAAATAGCAAATGTTCTGATTTAATAAAAAAAATTCACATGATACATGTAAAATGTGTTTTAGAGTTATAATTCAACATGATACATATAAAATAATTAGAATTTAATTTGATGCTGCATTAATTAACTCAACATGATACATATAAAATAATTATAATTTAATTTGATGCTTTATAAATTGTACCATGACAAGTTTTGATTTGATCACACAAAAAATAATTTCATTAAGAATTGGTCTGTGTTGATTTATAAATTTTTACAATGTGAACTTACAGAATTCGAAGTTCCAACTATGTTCAACATGACATAATACAATTAGCCATGTTGGAATTAAAAAAAGAAAATAAAGTAAAAAAAAATTAGCAAATGTTATGATTTAATAAAGCTTTTTTACATCATAAAATCAAACTCAATATCATTAAAATATGGATATTCCATATTATCGTGCTATATCGCGTCTACTAATTACATGTTCCACATAACAAATATAAATCGAATCCTTCTAAAATCTTGATGTATTAGCGTATGATTATAATAGATATTACTAATTAAACTCGATAGTTCAATTCATTTAGGGGCATAAACTTTTGCCAATAATAGTATATATATATTTTTTGTTTTACCATAGACTTTTTACATCATTTAGAAAATTTGGAAACCTTAGCTCTCACGAAGAGTTTCATTAATTAATTACTAATCAGTAGTAGTTAGGGCAACCTATGATTTATAATTTAATCCAATTCCCACAATAAGAAATTAAATTTGTACACAAAACATACACATACACATATATACATATATATAGCCATATAGGGTTGGTGTTAGCTAGGTTAAACTAAAATCTTGATGATCGAGCTATATATATATAAATAGGGATATATATGTTTATCGAAAAAGGAAAAAATATATATAAAAGGGTGAGACCAAAAAGTTGGCCAGACATTTGTTCCCTCTAATGTTTGCACTTTGGACTTTTAGACATTTGAATCATAATTATTCTTTATCTTCTTCTTGGTGGCATTACTTGTAAATGAATATTCCTTCTTTATTGCTATTTTATAAAAAGACAACCATATCAATACTCTCATATAAGCCACTATTTAGGACCCCAATTTTCATGTATAGAGTCAAGCTTCCTCTTTTCCACTCTCATACATATATGTAATGTTTTGTTTTATTTTAATCAATTTTAAATGACTTGTCAAATAATCACCTTAATTAAAAATGACAAAATCACATAAAATCGTTCAAAAGATAATAGTAATATAAACAATTAAATCACGTTTCTTATTGTATTCAAAGGATTGAATTTCACAATTTCAATTATCTTATATGGGAATCTATCGATCCATAGAAGTTAGAACCTTCTTCAAAATATTTATTTGTGTGTTCAGTTTTTTATTAAAATTTTAAAGGGAGTTTTTCTGATTAGGATTCAACAGTCCTGATTTTTTTTTTCTCAGAATCTTAGCTTAGTAATGTTACGGAACCAATTAACTATCTATAACGTTACATAACTTGAATTTGAACTGTTACAGAATCAACTCTATAACGTTACATAATTAGACGTAATGTAATGTTACATAATTGAGTATGTAATGCTGCAAAACAAAAGTCTTGATTTTTTTTTGTTTACAGAATCATTAATATTTTAAAAATGGGTTGTCCATTTCAATATATATATATTTTGAAAGAATAGATAATAATTTTATAAGTTATGAAGCCACCTTAATCATATATCTTACAATTAAAATGAAGATTTTTATAATAGTATTGTACTTTCTTCGAAGGTGATAAAACAAAAACAATGCAACCATTATTGAATCACATAACTATATATGTTAATTTCAATGTATATCTAACAACGATGGTCCCAACTTTAATGTCTATTATACTCCGAGAATCTTTGCCAATTTTAAAGAATAGTTGTCTACCGACGAATTATGGTTGTTGGTTCCATATTGTAATTTAATCTGTTGTTGTTGTTGTCAAAGACATTGATCGCTTCTTACTTTCTATATTATAATGACAAATTGTTTGGTATATATATTTTACATATGCATGTTTTCCAAAGTCAATATCTCTTTAAATAACACAAACACTTCCAATTTCCTCCTCACAAATAAGTTAATTGATATTTTACTCGATAACGATATAACACAGAATAAGTTAAATATTTATCGAATCTATCAAAATCAATATTATATGTGCGGTTCGGATAATTATTCTCACATAGTTTCTATACTCAGGGGCAGATCACAATGCCGGAGGGGCCATGGCCCACCTGGCTCATTGGAAAAAAAAATTATAGTTAAAAAATTAATTTTTTTTATAAAAAATGAATTATATATTTTAGTACTATAATTTTTAAGTTTTTATCATTTGACCCGCTCAATTCTACTATTCTGGTTCCGCTCCTACTTACACATGATGAGATTCAAAATTAAAAAGAAGATTTACATCAATTGAGTTAAGAGGAAATGTTTGTTTAAAAAAAAAAACACTCTTTATCAGGTTATAATCAATAGACACAAATTTTTCCATAAGAGCTTTTAACATTATAAAAAAAAAATGTGTAGTAAATATGTTTCTAGTAAATATTTGACACCAGACCTTCTCCATAGATTCTAGACTCTATTGGTTACTCTACATCACCATCATCATCATCACAAACCATACACAACCGGTTCATATATTTTAATGATTATTTAAGAAATAACTGCTGGTTGCTGATATAAATGTTGTAATACAATTTTGTTCAAAAGTTGCCCGAAAGCAGCACATAGATGCATCAGAAGAAGTGAAGAACCACAACCAGCAAAGACAGAGAGAGATAGAGGGAGACAAACAAGTACAAAAACTAAAAATGCTTAGCCAGAACAAAGAGTTATAAATACAAGAAAGCAAAAGACCTTTGTTAGTGCTATGAAATTCAACAGACCTTTCAAATTTTCGACGGACGAAAATCATATCTGTTTGATCATACAATCTTTCCAGATTTTCATGTTTCATTAAACAACGATAATTTCAAGTTTATGTATGTTCATTGCTTGTTGGCATAATGTATATGTTGTAATGTAATGTCAGATAATTACAGCATTGATCATGTATTCATGTTATCACCACATATACTATAGAAACCTCAACAAATCCTAATTACACTTCACTCAATGTCCTCAACAACAGCATCTTTAGAATCAGAATCAAGCTTCATCAATATATTTTTGAACAAAAAAGCACATCCAAATGGATTATAAGCAATCTTTGTCAAAAGAAAAAATAAAAAACTATAAACAATCAGGATAAAATTTCTCTGACACATTTCCTCAAACACCGTAAATGCAAAATTAATTTATGACCATATTGAGTTATACGATGCATGCACATTCTAGTTTAATTTGTCAAAGACTAAAATCAAACAGAAATGGGTGAATTTTAATCACAAAAACCGTCAATAACTGAATCAGAAAATCAGATCATTGTATTCTGATACAAACTTCGCTCTTTTTTTATTCTTTTGTTGTGATTTTGAATCTGGTTTGATGAAGAATAATTTATAACCAATCTGAAATTGTACATGAGAATCGGTGATCTTCCCTCTGTGTTTTCCCCCACCACGTCATCAGTTGTTAGTGAAGTGCCTGGGCACGTCAGCAAAGTGCTTAGGCGCATCAGCTATGAGTTGTGACAAGTCAGTGCATATTAGTGAAGTGGTGTGACATGCCAAGACACGTCAGCTACATGGTGTGACGTACCCGTACACGTCATCAAATTGTGCCTGGTGAGGTGTTTGGAAACTCAGCGAATGGTGGTCACGTGCCCACACATCAGCTAATGTGGTGACGTGTCTGAACACGTCAACGAAGGGTATAAATAAAGGAGACGAAGACGAGACGACAACCATCAACGCCGCTTTCACTTGTCACAACAACAATCGACTCGAGAAATTAATCTTCGTTTTCTTTTTAAATTCTTTCTTGTATCTTCTTCTTTTCACATTTCAACAAATCATCCTACTTTTCGAAGCCATCGATGACTATAAAGGAACGATCATCTCCAACTATGGTTAGAGTAACTACATTTTCAATTACACAGTCCTTCCTCGGTTTCGTTTGATTTCTTTGTTTATCACCAATCAAAATATAGGAAATTAGGGTTTTGTTTATAACCATTTGTGTACTGTAGGCTACTTAATTGATTGACTGGTGGCCTGAATTTTCCTCTCAAGTTTGATTGTTTAATTGACTGTCTTGTTACTAAGTTTTGCTTTTAGGCTTCATGATAAAGTTGTAATAGGAAGACAAGTTGTCTTGATCATGTTTTAGGGTTTCATGTACATAATTTATGGTAATAGGCCTCGAATTTGATTCATATTTTCAATTAGGAAGAAAAGATTCAGATTTGTGATCTATAGAATCATGTCTTCACATATGAGGTGGATGTTGAGGGATACTTGTTCAATTTTTTTTTGATCTAATGATGCAGTTGAGTTGTTCTGATTGCTGTTTCTATTTGCATTTATGATTTTTCTGATGGTATGGTTCTGATAATGGCAGACTGAATTCTGTGTATATTTGAACTTTGAAGACATGAACTGTCTATTTTATTATCAATAGAAATTGAACTTGCATCATAAAAATGCTTTACAGATGTTTCTGTTATTATGCTTTTACACTCAAAATAGTTCACGAGACACATAGTAGACAGTAGACACTGAAGTTCCAGAAGTACAGTTTGGATTAGCAAATCCAACAGTAACCTTAGAACCATTAACCAAAATGCTTGTTTGAATTGAACTTGACCAATTCAAACAACCATTTTGGTTGGTTGAAACTTGAAATCAACCCGATTGGCAAGCGGCGTTCATCGGATTTTACAAGCGACTGTGTGTGCAAGCGTTGTGTTCATTATTAATGTTCATAATGAATTCATTATTGATGGTAAATATGAACAAGAATGCAAATAACACACCCTTTTTATTCATTATTAATGTTCATAATGAATTCATTAATGTCCCGGATGAAAGCCTACTACTCGCAATCCATCAATGCCTACTACTCGCAATCCGTAAAATGTAAAATAAGACCAATATGTTGAGAATGGACAACATCCTTTGAGTATATGTCATGACGGAGGATGCTTTGAAAGTTGAAACTCGTATTGTCTCTCATTAATTTTCTGGTTGGATTCTATGTAATTTATGTCTTCGACAACAATTTGACCTGCAGTTTATAGTCAGTCATACACTCTCAATTAAGATAAGAATTTCCATTTGTTATAAAATATAAAACTATCCATAAAATAATACTGTTGTCATTTTCATCTATCATATTGGCCATTGCAATGTGAAGATCTTTAATAAAATTTATTACTTTCAATAATTACATTGATTGAAATACAACAATCTGAATTTGAAATTTGCCCCTAACCTCCTCCGAATTAAATTGAGAGGATGGGACTTTGGGTACTTTATAAAATGGTTGAAGCATGCTTGCTTTTTTTCTTTTATTAATTCATTGATAAAATTATAATTGACCCATTTTTTTTTATAAATATGCTGATAAAAAATATAATTGACTTGATGAGACGTTCGATTTCTACCCATATTCATATACCAATAATACTACTTTATCCAAATTTTATATCCAAATGATGTGAACCTTTAATTTTTTTATATTAAAATTACAATGATTAAAATGATTGGATTTTACGGATGTCACATCATTTGAACTTTAAATTTGGATTAATTAATATTATTCTTGTATAATAAGTGTTAGTGAATCTTTCCCCAAATTTTAGGAGAAATCATGGATGTGTGTTTTGATCTTAGATAGGTCATCACAAAATTTTAGTGTGAGCCTTGAAAATGAAAAACTTAAATCCCTTGTACTATTGAAACATATGAACATTAATTTCTTAGAAAAAAAACACATGAACATTAATTACATGACTTGGATAATTCATAATTGAATTGAATTTTAAAAGTAAAACAAAATCCTAAATCCTAAATTTAAATATTGCTATTTTGTTATCTAGAAAGAAAAAAAAATGGTAAGTTAAAAATTAAAATCCATGGAACCGTTAAACAAGCAAAAATTTAAAGAAAAATAAAATTAAAAATAAAACCACAAAAATAAAAAAAATAAAAAAATCAAAAGGGAGGCGACATTGTTACCCATTACTCAACGGCGTCGTCTTGTTCATATCATCTCCTCTCCCATTTTCATCTCATATCACATTAAAAACAAACAAATCAGAAGTTCACCTCCCGATTTTGTTACGTCTCTCACCTTTGTAACGGACTCCAAGATCTGAACTTCTAGCTTTTGTAAGGTTTATTTTTTACTCTATCATCCAATTTTTTTTGTTTATCATTTCTCGAATTCATGTAGATCTAGAAGCAATTGTATTGTTTTAATTACGTATGATATATACTTTTTTCGAATCTTACTTGCAGATCCGCCATGGATTTCATGAAGGTCTTCGATCAGACGGTTCGCGAAATGTGAGTCCATTCTCTCCTTTTCGTAATTTGTACAATTCAACAATCAATTAACCTTTTCGAACGAGCATCGTGTTTATTTCGTTTCTTCTTTTGAATATTTGCAGAAAACGAGAGGTGAATTTGAAGGTTTTGAAGGTTCCAGAGATCGAACAGAAGGTAAGAAGTTCATTTTATTTTCCATGTATTACACTTTTTAATCTGTATTTTTTATTTGATTATGTTAACTAGGATGATTGTCATTGATATATTTATTTACAGAGATTTATATTGTAATCGAAAACCTCATTATTGTATGAATTCCTTACATTCAATTGATCCGTTTTATGCTACTATTATGCATTTTGGTTTAGAATGTTGAAAATCTTGAAAAATTGAACTTAATTAATCCTAGTTTGTCTATATGAATGGAATTGTGGATGATATGTCATTCCCATGGTTTTGACAATCTCTCTCTTTAATACGAATTGTGTCATTGTTAATACAGGTGTTAGATGCAACAGATAATGAACCTTGGGGTCCTCATGGCAGTGATATGGCGGAGATAGCCACGGCCACTAAAAAATTGTTAGTTTGTTAGAATTTCTCCTCTTTAGTAATGTTTTCAAACACTGTATCTTGCTTCACATTACTGATTAGTTGCGATATCTTCTAGCTCTGAATGTCAGCTGGTTATGAACGTTCTGTGGACAAGATTGGGTGAGACTGGCAAGGACTGGCGCTATGTTTACAAGGTCACATATTCCTTAATTTTCACTATATCAATCTAAAATCGTTTAAAGACTCAAAAGGTCTGAAACCACTTTTGTGTCAGGCATTGGCCGTTATAGAGTACCTGGTATCCCATGGATCTGAACGTGCAGTTGATGAAATTATCGAACATACTTTCCAGATATCTGTGAGGATTATTCTAGTGTATTTTACTGAATGTGCATATGCGTTTCTCTCACAGTTCAGAATAAAATTTTGTTTTCTATTAACTCATTCTTTTTTATATGTCGTTCATCATCACTCAAGGCTCTATCAAGTTTTGAGTATGTTGAGCCAAATGGGAAGGATATGGGAATTAATGTAAGGAAGAAGTCTGAGAATATTGTAGCCCTTCTGAATAATAAAGATAAAATACAAGAAGTTAGAAGTAAAGCAGCTGCGAACCGTGAAAAGTAAGTTAAATGTTCAGGAACTGAATTCTATTGTTAACTTCAGCTTCAGTGAAGTCTTTTGTTGGACGCTTTCTCTGTTCATTATAGTCATGCTTACTATTCTTAGGTACTTTGGACTTTCATCCACTGGAATAACAAATAAGTCAAGTTCAGCCAGTTATGGTAATAGTAACTTTCAGAGTGATCGGTATGGAGATAGTTACAAAGACAGGGGTCAATATGGAGAAGAAAAGATTGAAAAGGATGCCTCCAGAAAATCACGTCGAGGACGTCACAGCAGGTTTGTGGTTTATTCTGTACTACACACTTTTTTATCCTGGGAAAGGGAGACAGTGGTATTGAATCATGTTGTCACTAAGTTTTAGAAGGCTTTGTAGGATGTATCCCATTGGGTGTACGCTTCGTATTTCTTGCTATTCTTGTTATATTGGCTTCATTAAGATGATACATAAATATATATATATATACACACACACACACACACGTTATTGTTAGCAATTATTAATAGTTGTGGATTGTGGTCAATTGTTTACATTCTCTCTATGATAGGTTTTGAAGGAATAGGCCTATACCAGTTTCAATGCACACTACCTCTCTCTCATGCATCTATGTTGCCTTTTTAAAGTTAGGATATCAATATTGTTAATGATAGAATGTTACATTTGCAGCAAGGATCAAGGTTATACGTCTTCCAGTGCATCAAAATCAGCAACAAAATCAAATGACTCTGATCAATACGGTTCAGTTCCGTCCCAAAGTGCAAGAGGCCCTTCAAATAACTATGACGATGATTTTGATGATTTTGATCCTCGTGGAATTTCCAGCAATAGTAAGTATTACAAGTGACATGTTATGATGTGCAGTTGTTTGCTTCATTTGAGTCTTAAAAAAGCCTTATAGGTTCCATATCTGTTCATGTTGTTGGGTATATGCTGTTTGTTGTTATGATTAGCCCTGATACCTGTTCCAGTATGGTATGGTTTTTAACTTTTTCGAATAAGGGAATTATACTTCCACCCATTTTTAGGTTGAACGTTGCAAGAATCTGTGGTTCTGCTCTAAAAACGTGTGATTGCTAGAGGTTGTTCCTGTCACTAAGGCAGTGGTCTTTTGATGTTTTATATGGTTTTATGGATGCTGCAGAAATTTGCAACTGCTGTTGGAATGCTGTCTTGTACAGTTGTACCTGATGTTGTCTGTATAAGATAATGTATATATTGTAGTTCTAGAAAGCTTGTTTAATCTAATCATTTTGATGTATTTTAATTATTATGTATGTTTAGATACTTATTACATACCATGTTTCTGCTCCACTTAATTCAAAAAGATCAACAGAATTGCTAATAGTTATTCTGATTGTTGATCTAGTAACTTTCTTTTCAATAATAATTCTGATAGCAGAGTGTGCCTTACCATCTGTTGTGGATTGTCCTATTTGACAGAGTCAGCTGCTGGGAGCTCTAAACAAGTGGATCTGTTTGGAGATAGTTTGATTGGCGACCTCATGGATGCGCCAACTTCTGTTCCTGTGGAATCATCTGCAATGAACGGCAATTCCTCTGAGGTTGACCTGTTTGCTGATGCAGATTTTGTATCAGCAGAACCTCAGGTAGCAACAGGAGCAAGTTCTCAGACTAAGGTCAGATTCTTCTTCATCTTTGTTTCCTGAGGTGGTGTAGTTATGTTCAAATGCCTTGTATATTCCTTGGCTTCGAGATGATGTGTATTTTCAGTTTTAAGCGAGAATTTAACTAGTTAGTTATGAGATTAGTGTAATGAATTAACGGTAGGAATACTGGTTGCACTTTGCTTTCTCCTAGGACTTCTGCAATTTTTATGATCATTTTAGCTTCTTTAAGAAATGTAACGTGTACTAGTTAGAGATCTCATATTTTGTCACTTGGCAAGTTGGGGTTATTTATTTATTTATTTTTAAACCTTTTTTGAGTGAATAAAAATTTGGTTTTGTTTAAAGATGATAACTGTGTATTAAATTCCAAGCACATGAGTCCAATGTAATTTATTCTATGGTAACTGATTATTAAAACTGTTTTCCTTTTCAAGGACCGTGTACTGTTATTATGTTTGTGCATAACTGTCTTGTGTATTCGTATGTTGTTGAAAAGGCATGGCTAGAATATATCTGATGACATTTCCAAAAAAAAAAAAAAGAATGTATCTGATGAGTGAGACTTGTAATTTACTCAAGTATATAGTAAGTTCTTTCTCCTGTGTTGCTAGGATGACCTAATGACTTGGAAAATAATAAGAGTCAACGTAATGGGGACGGATATTTGCTTAAACAAGTAGAAAATTGTTATGATTGCCAATTTGAAATTTTAGAGGTTTTTGTTTATCTTCAAGTAGTATTGAAGCTGTGTTCATTCTTTATGGGGTTCACATGTCAATTTGTTTTTGCACTTATTCCTTCTATAACCATTTATGCAGACTGAGGTTGATCTATTTGCTTCCCAACCTACTGCCACACCTGCAGTTCCTTCACCGGTTGATCTTTTTGCTGCCCCTGTCCCAGTTGTACAGCCGGAAGCCAAGGCTCCGAAGACTGATACGACAAATATTAACTTTGTTGATCCATTTGCTGCAGTCCCACTTAACAGTTTTGATGGATCTGATATTTTCGGTGCATTTACTTCTGATTCTAATTCAGTATCTTCAGAAACCACACAAAATCCTACTAGTGATTCCAGTCTCAATAACTTGGGTGGAAACTCTTCAGCAGTGTCGAATCCTCCAACCAAAAAGGATACTTTCCAGGTGAAGTCTGGAATTTGGGCAGATTCATTAAGCCGTGGAATAATTGATCTTAATATATCTGCTCGTAAGTATTTTGTAACCACCTTAATTTCCTTTTTCAAGCATACATTTGCATGTGGTGTAACTTCACATCTATTAATAATAGTGTAGTTCTCATCGGCAATATTTTGATTTCAACGACTCCATCTGCTAGCATATGTATATCAATTTAACCGAAGTATCTTTTATAAGCACCTTGTTTTTTGTTTTCTGGATGTTGCAGCCAAGAAGGTATCACTGGCAGACGTTGGTATTGTAGGTGGATTGAGTGATACAGATGAAAGGGAAAAGGGTCCCATGCCTTCATTTTACATGGGTACGGCGATGGGATCTGGCTCTGGTCTCGGTAGATCTGCGTTTACATCTTCTTCGCAGACAACAGCAGGAGATGATTTTTTCTCCAGCCTCGGTAGCATGAATAAGTAAAATTTTGTTCATTTTACTAGCGTATTCTCAATATTCTTTTGCCTATATTTGGCTTAGATATTTGCTGCGTTGAGCATATTGCGTGCCTTGGTGTTTCTTGTTCATAAATACATCAAATACTTGATTATTGTCAGTACGAATGCAGACCTTGTATGACCTTATTGTTGTAAGTTAAATTGAATTTAAGGCAAAGTATTTTTACATGAAATCCACCCCTTTTTTTGTCGGCTTTGTTTTAATTAACCACTGAAAGAAATTGGAATATAACCCAACCGGAGCAATTTTATTATTTGGTGTTCTGGTAATTCAACTTATTAGTTACTATTTATTGGAACCTGCACAGTAAAAAGGAGGTACTAACATAGGCCATTGCAAGCGAAGATGGGAAAGATAATGTGAACAAAAACATTACTACTACGGGTGAGTTTAAAGTTGATGAACCAAAAAAAATCTTTTTTAAATAGAAATTACATGATCTCTGATATTTGCAAATACGCTCTCCTATGACTCCTGTCATGACTGGTTTGATATGTATTTGGTTCCAAAGTGTTAATATATTGACACTTCTCTTTCTTTCCTTCACTGAAGAAGCGATGTGTTGATGGCCAAAGACAATTTGTTTCTCTTTTACGATCAAATCGTTCACTTCAGCACTTGTGATAGAATCCAACTAAGCTAGTTCAATTCGCCTCCACTGTCTAGTCTAAATAAATTAATTTTTGAGTAAGCCAAGTTTTCTACACTTCATTATATGTAATTTCACTCTTTCTTAGCAGTTACTTATTGAATCTGTCATTCAAATTTCGAACTTAATGAGTATGACCAAAAATAGACTTCTAATAAAAATAAGGCAATAACAAACAAGACAACAGTTAGTTAATTAGGCAAAAGCAAGGATTTATACACAGAGAGAGAATGATCATCATCAATTCAAGTATCAATGAACATTTTAAGCAGCAAACTCAAATCTTTGGAACCTGTGATTATTATTATTGTAAAGATTTGAGTTAATAACAGGCATAAAGACACATGTTCCTTAGTACATTTCCAGCATTCTTCCTCTTAACATGGCCTCCGCTTTCCTCACTTGCTTCACTGGTCCTATGATGAATACCTACACGAAAACCCGCATCTTAAAACTCTTGAACCGAAGGAGAGAAAAAATAAAAATAAAGAAAATTCGACACAAAGGAAGTCGGTAAAAATTTATAATGCTTCTTACATTACCGAAATATACATCAGCTGGCTGCTAATCTATACCTATTTGAAGTCACATACAATGACCAATATAGCATTGCATGATAAGAATGACATCTATATTTGTCATGTCACAGCAGGAATTTATTCTAAGGGATCTGCAAGCAGTAATTTCAATTATTCAGCTGATTTGAGAAACTAACCTTGTCAGGTGGTCCCTTAGAGCCTCCAATGAGAATTTCCGCACTGCAAAATGATGCATTTGAATTAAAGAACAAGATGATTAATTTGGTGCTATCAGACAAAAAAGATGTCTGCACAAGCTTGCGCACGCGACACACACACACACACACACACACATATATATATATATAGAGAGAGAGATATACTTGCAAGATTCCTTTATAGCTAAAATGGAAGATCCTCTTCTCCCAATGATACATCCCATCTTTCCAGGGGGGACATCAAGAATTGACAGTATTTCTTCTTCAGGAACTTCTCCTTCAACTAGCAAGTTATCTGCATTGATAAAATGATACACTAAATTGACATCCTATAGGGCACATGGTAACAAAGTTCTCAAGCTTCGAGAAGAAAAGTAAAATAAAACATGCTTACTTGTTCTCAAATCTAGTTTTACACTTTTACTATATCATACATGTTCAGTGTAGCTAGAAATCTAGTTTGGCTGCTTCTACACTATCCAAAATTAATCACATCTAGAGGTGCAAATATTGAAAAGCACAATTTCTTAGGGACAGAATTCTTGAATACAGGTTAGAGGCACTGAGGCACGCATATTCATTATATTTCTTTCTGTACCCCTTAATGTAAGCAATATATTAAGCTATCCATATATTATTCTTGTTGAATCATTCTTCTTATGTTGATTTAAGGAATATTAATAACATTATTTGAAGCGAAACCAGAGGCCTAAAACTCAATTAACCACAGGAGGTAGCAAAGTAGATGAAAACTATGACGGACATGATGGTCACGCAAACTACTGCTCACAGTTACTGAATAGTAACAGTAAGTCGACCCACCATTATCCTGCAGTTAAGTAACATAGCGGTGCTAGAATGCAGTAGCTTGATAATCATAATTAAATTGAAATTAGGTCAAGGATGAGTTGGCATTATGTCTAATCAGCATTATACCTTTGTATTCCTAATTAAGACGGAAGTTAGATAAAAAGTTTCAATCAAAACAAGTGTTAGACATCTATCCCTTTATCTATTGTTCCTCTCTCCTATGTTTTGCCAAAAATCAACATGAATTTCCACAAGTTGTCATTCAGACAAAATGGTGAATGTACAATGCTTACTAAATTGACAAATTTGTTACAATCCAGAACACATAAACAAGGAAAACTAATTTGTACAAAATGGCAATTCAAAAAAAAAACAAAAAAAAAACCTGGAATACGCTGGAGTGGTGGCCAATCAGCATAATCATTATCATTTATGCAGAAACATCGACAATACAGCGCACCACGAACTGCAAGATACCATAAGGATCGTTGGTTCATTTTCTCCATCATATTGTGATAAATGTAGGGAAGAAAACGGACATCATCCGCAGCTGCTCGGACCATCAGTTCAGTTAGTGGTCTATATGTCCAAAACTGTGGGTCCTGTATATGACAGATAGCACACGTCTCAGTGGACACTAGTTTGAAGATACTGAATTATTATATGCATATTGCAGAAAATTCAAATTGAGTTTTCACTAGTAATATACAAACTCCTCTTAGCGTCTGCAAGAAGCAGGTGTATGGATGAACACAAAAAGCATTTGCAATGAATATTCAAATTTTCATGTTTAAGTGTCTGCACTGATTTTAATGACAAGTGTTATATCTGCTTTTGTACATAGTTTTTCAAGGTTATATAATCTCACAGCTCATCATCCTGCATGCTGCTGTAATACAATATCAGCCATCAACAAAAATATTTGAAAGAGATCACCTACACTTTCCATTTTTATTTTTATTTGTTGAAACAAAAACCTACACTTCCTATTCAGGTCATGAGATGGTGACTGACTCTCTTCTCCCCCCCCAGGTTATATAATCTCACAACTCATCATCCTGCATGCTGCTGTTAGAAGTTAGAACTAATACACCTATCAGCCATCAACCACCCCCCTATATGCCTGAGATGCTAAGGAAGACACTCCCTTAATACCAACTCCCAGAGCACAGTTTTATCTTGTTATCTGAGTGACTTAATCTATATATTAATTGCTACTTAAAAGAAGAAATGTCTTGGAAGGAAATAATAAAAAACAATGACATTATTCAGAGCAAATTCTGATAAACTACCAAAGGCAGCAGAGGAAAATTTTTCAATCGTGTAAACTCTAGAAATTAAAACTACCATAACCCAGTTAATTTCAAAATGAACAATATCTTAAAACTAACCTGTCTAAGGAGGACACGAACCTCTTCCTTCTCCTCATAAGATATGCCTGCATTCAAATCCTCAAGGCTATAAGTAAAAGCAATATAATTCAGCTACTTTATGCAATAGATTTTAAGATTTACCACACCAAACAGGTATAAAAAAAGAAAAATAACAAGTCTGGTCTAGAACTTGAAAAGTCGAATAACTATCAGCAGTCAACAATTAAATCATGTGTATAAATCATGACAGGGAAAGAAAAAAAAAACAAGAAGCTTTTTGATGTCTTATTCCAATACCAAAACTGAAACTATTGTATGCAGCCAAGGTATTAGCTCAATTGTTATCCCAAGTCCCCAACTACAATTACGACCAGAAAATAGCATATAATCCCTCGGTATAACTAGAAAAGCTCTTATAACTAGGAAACATAATCATGACATGATGAATTACAACTGTATAAATGACTTGCAATGGGTAAGATGACCAATTTTTTACACCACACTTGCAAAGTGCGCATAATGTTTGAATGATACACCTAAAGTGTACAACACCACCTTATAGCATAGAAGGGAAGACTAAAAGATCATAAGTAAAAATTTAATAATTTAATCACCATTTGTCAACATGAACACCAGTCTCTTTTGTTTTTTATTTATTTTCTTTTCTTGATCAGGTTGATTGGGGGTAGGGGTGTGAATGTTCTTGGAGGACTAACTTCTGTAACGACCATTCACAACACAGCTGCCTTAACAGACGAAAGGCGTCAATTTAACAACTTAGAATATCATTGGAAGCAATTTACAGGAAGACAGGATACATATCTTAAAAGCAGAAAATTTATTCACCAGAGCAATTGAGCCAAAAATATATATTGATAAAGAAGAAAAAAAGGGTTAGAACAACAGGCTCAATTACATGAAACAAATAATTATACAAATGAATACCACGACATATAAAGTACCACAATAGCGTGGATCTGCGAGCAGGCCAACAAATGATATGTAGTCATCTAGCGACCTTCTCCGCCCCTCTTGCTCTTCTATCAGAGAATAGGCAATCTACAAGCCAATAGATAAAAGATAGCACTATCAGAAGAAATAATTAAATTTTAAAAAGTGAAACTGCCAGATGCTATATTTCTTTCTAAATACCAGCATATCTGTCAATTGTCAAACATAAACAAAAGAAGCCATGGAAGTTTAAAAGGCGTAGCCATCTATAACACAAGCAAGACATTGAATCTGATCATACTCATGTATCAAGGTAGGTCAAACAATGACATAGGTAAACTAGATTGAAAAGCTCTAACAGGCTAAGAAATTATAATCACATTGACTTCCTAACATCTCCAACCAATAAAACTAGAACATTTTTTGGGTCTCTAAATTATATTATGCGCTTAAAAGGATATGCAATTCCATCTATAAGAGTTTCAGTAAGATGTGAAGAATGCTCACCTGGGTATCAACAACATTGTGCAACTTGATGCCAAATTGAAAATACAATGCCTGCAAAATAAATCAGATTTAACAACAGCCATCGTATGACAAAAATGCACATCAAAACATGCAATAATGCAGAAGTAGAATAAAATCAATTAGAGACCTCACTATCACGTTTGCAATCGTGAATAACTTTTGTGATGTAACTAGACTCAAGTGCAGGCTTACAGGCTTTTACAAGCGTCTCTCCACCCTGAATGGCGTCAACCAGATATATAGCATCTGGAAATGCAAGCTGCAAACATATGATAAACACGGTTTAGGTTATTTCCTAATAAGACATAACTAAAATCGAACTTACGTTATCTAGTATGCATATTTTAACAGTTCTAGTAAAATGGGCATGATAAATGCATTATACCTGCATGATACAAAGAGTTCCATGGCGACATAGGTCAACACCCTCGCAGTCAAAACCAATGATCACTTGCTTCTCAGGTGAGGGGTCCAAAAATTCAGCTGGCAGTTGAGAAGCATCTGTCACAATATGAATAGGAACCACTGAATCTATGGGCTTGCCACCTGCATAAACAAAAATCTAGTTAACAAAAGCATCAACCAATAGTTCTTTAAAACAAATGTTAATGATCAAGAAAATTGAGATATATGCTAAAGCAAAGTTTGTTAATAAAACAGATTTAGGGGATATCTGATAATACTATACAATTAAAAAAATATGAGGCCAAAAAGGCCAAAAAAAAAAAAATTACCAACGAGTCATTGATTTGATTAGAATAATTCAATATCAATACAATCATCATCTATTAAGGTTTGAAATTCAAATTAAAGAATCCACATGTAGTATCATCCTTATGAATCTGGATTGGATTTTTTATTTCTTTCTTTTCCGACATTTTCCGAGTAACCACACAAAACCCACGTCCAAGACTAACCAAAATACACGAAAAAACGCATCTAATCACATGCAGAGGTAATCCACAATTAACAATATAGAAGTTGATTTAACCCTAGAAATCAATCACGGACAAAAATGAAAACAAATTTGAAATTGATCGAGTTAGAAAAGTAAATGTAAATTAGAAAATCGAGGAATTACCAGGGTCTGGAGCTAGAGGAATTTGAGTGTGATGAGAAGGAGAGGAGGCCATGTCATCAGGCCCATCCAAACAGATCAAACTTTTCTCTATAACCTAACTGTGTTTATATTTTTTTTTCCTCTCTTTTTTGGGGTAAATTGTACAAACATCCCCTATTTTAGGTATAGCTACAGATGAATGGACTTTTTTCTTAAAACTACAAACAAATCCCCTTCTGTTAGTTGTACTCCGTTAACTTTTAACGTTAGAAGGGCAAAATTGTAATATTTTTCCTCCCAAGAAAGGTTTGTACAATTTCAAGTAAAAAGTCCATCTAAATTCATTTAGGCCTAAATTCAGGGACGTTTGTGCAATCTATACCTTTTTTGGTTATGAGGTTTTCGTTAATGTTAAATTATTTAAAAATAAAAATAATAATGCCATTGTCCAACGTGTAGCGATGGTAAGAGCCTTTATTCAGTTTAATAATATTTCAGATTCGGATTGTGACAAGATTGCTAGGACATAAAATATAATAACACATGATACGTGGCATGGTAATATTGATTACTAAAAAATAGGTTATGGTACAACCACTTAGTCTTTTGGCCAAATAAATATGCTATTATGGCCGATATACTACTCAGAGCATCTCAAATGGTAAGTGCGGCTTGCATTTGAAAAAACGATGATATATCAACATTGTCAAGTCAATTATTTTCTATGTGGCATATAATTAAACTTGATAGACATCTAAATGAAAAAGTGGTCTCCGATGCTTCACTTGTAAAATAAATGTTTTTAATGATATGTCAATTTATTAGTGGTCTCCTTAAATGTACTTTAGAATTGTTGAATAAAACAAAATAGAAAACAATAGTGGTTGCTGACTGGGCCAACAAGATGGTTGTCCAACAGACCGTTTGAAATCAGAGAGTCATGCTGACAATCTCTAAAAAAAAGTAGTCACCTCAACTTAAAGTTGTATTAGAGAGATTGCATTGGAGATGAAATTTTTAATAAAGTAGATGTTCATCCTATGTGACATCTAATTTTTTCACAACCCACGTTAGCATCGGAGATGCTCTCAGTGGTGTGTTAGTGCATCGAATATGTGGTATGCAAAATTGCCAATGATACATATAATTTTCATGTCGTAGTTCACAACTACATCCTTATTAGTTGGATGCTCTACCGCACATCGAAGATATTACATGTGAAACTGCCAATGTAATACATATGATTTTCTTATCACATTTCACATTTTATGGGCTATATGCATTGCTCAGCGTATTGAATATATAATTGTAACTTGTGAAATAGCCTATGTGATATTATATAATTTCCTGACCACATATCACGTCTTTAATTGTCGGATACACTGTTCAATGGTGATCAGACTACACTAAAAACTTTGTCCTTTGACGCACTGAGTTGGAGTTGCACCCTATAATTACCAAGCACGTGTTAAAATTTGAATTTATGATAAATTAATTATATTTATTCTTTTAAGTAATGTTACTTTGTCTAAATTTGGTATCCAAATCGACTGGTCAAATGATGTGGCAATTCATTCATTTAAATTATGTAAATTTAATACAATTTAAATGAATAAATTATATAGTTGTCATATCATTTGAATACCAATTTTAAACACTAAATTTAAATAAAATAATATTATTTTATTCTTTTTATATATACGATTACCTTCTAATTGATAGTCAAAATTTCATAATTACACATTATTTAATATCTATGAATAATTATTTTGAAAGAATACAAAATTAGAAATATTTGTAAAAGTAGTCAAATTAAGAAATAGATTATTGTTTTTAATCAAAAAAATTTAAATTATTGTTTTTAACCCGGTGTAAGTTGTAAAGTCTAAAATACCATTTTTTATTTAACATGGTGCAAGGCATGAAATATCCTATATATATCATATTGTGCATAAAATATCTCATGTATGTCATGTTGAGCATGGAATATCTATATATGTCATGATGGGTATGAAATATCATAGTTATGCAGTATTTCATGCAAGACATGAAATATCCTATGTATATCATGTTATGCATGAATATCCTATGTATGTCATGTTTGACATAAAATATCATATCTATGTCATGTTAGGTATGAAATATCCACTTTATGCAGTATTTCATGTAAGACATGAAATATCTTATGTATATCATGTTGTGCGTGAAATATCTCATGTATATCATATTGGGAATGAAATATCCTATGTATGTCATGTTATGTATGAAATATCCATTTATGTAGTATTTCATGCAAGACATGAAATATCCCAGGTATATCATGTTGTGCATGAAATATTTCATGTATGTCATTTTGGGCATGAAATATCCTATATATGTCATGTTGGGTGTGAAATATCTCATGTATGTCATGTTGTGCATGAAATATCTTATATATTTCAAAAATACATGATTCCACAATATTAGGCGATGTGTCACGTTAAATATGAAATAACCAACTTATATCACTTTTACCGTGACACACTGCGTAAAATATAATTTCGAATTGAAATCGAAGTTTCTTCCATTTTCAACAAAAAAACTTTAAAATTGAAACAAAATGACAAAGACCCATCAACAATATAATCTAATATATACAATAATGCTATTCAAATTGAAGATTTACAACCCTTGAAGTTTTGATGAGAGATTCAACCACAAACTCGAAATTTTCAAAAAACTCTTTCCAAATCTTAGTTTCTTTGCGATCTCCCTTCAAAATAACTTTAATTTCTTGATAAAAATTAGTTGAGAACTAAGATTTGATAAAGATATGAGTGATAAAAATATGGGTGATAGAGATGAATGATAGAGTGAGATAAGTAATGAAGAGAAAAAAATAAAGGGAAAAAGAGAATAAAATGATAGTTTTGTAATTTATTGACTAAAAACAATAATGTATTATGATGATTGGTTACAGACAATAAAAAATTAGATTTTGGTTAGAAACAATAATCCATTATATGATTAGGTTATTTTTTACAATTTTCACTGTAAAATTATGACGTGTCACTTTGTAAAATACAAAGAAACTTGATCTTGAAACCGACTCATATTTTGATCTTGAAACCAACTCATATTTTGAAATTTGAGGTGAGAAATTGACATTTTATGTTACACGATAGACAAATTTGTAAATGGACAGATAGACAAATTTGTAAATGGGCGGTTCAATTGCCACCTGCATAATATCTTTCTATATTTATGTTTTAATAAAAAAATTATTTTAAAAATATTTTTTATATTTAATTACTTAGAATACATGGTTTTATAATTAGAAATTAAATTTACTTCCTATATCTATAAGTTGAACACCCAATCTATCATAAACCCTAATAATATATATTTAATCAAACACAACATTAATCATGGCTTTTTTTTTCCACATATAACCAAGGAATGGATAAACAAAGAATTGATTTCATAGATTATGAATGCATACATGTATGTTTACTTTCATTTTTATTATTATTTTGTGACTGAATAAAAAATTGTTGCAATTGTAAGTCTTGTAGAACTCTTTTTTTTTAAAGCAGTAGAACTCGATCAATGCCTATACAGTTCTCAATCACAACTCGGTCACTCACTTACTCTACATTAATTAATTTAATTGGTTTGTAAACCGAAAAACTTGGTGGATGGATGTAAAAAAAAACACAATTGTTAAATGAAAAAAAAAATTGATTTGCTTGTTGATTGAAAAAATAGTTTTTTTTTTTCCTTTTAAAGAAGAGAAGCTGTTTATTGTTGTTTTTTTATTGGTATTGTTGTCGTTTTTTACGAAGAAGATTAAGTGTGTAAACAATTATAATTTCATGGTTTATTATTATTATTGTTGTTGTTGTTTTCTTTGAAAAAGATTAAGTGTGTAAACAATTATAATTTCATAGTTTTTTTTAGATAATCCAATACATTGATTCCACAAGTAACAATGGAAAAAAAATATACAATTAGTTTTATAGTTGAATTTGTATTTAATTTTTATCCCAAGTAAAATATTAGTCGTAGAGTTTGATTTGAATATGATATATATATATATATATATTATATCTAAGTAAATTCTATAATATTTGTTAAAGGGAAGAAGAAACTATATTGTGTTGTTTTTTGAAGAAGAAAATGTACATTTAAGGATTTTTGTTTTTTTTGTTTTTGTTTTTTTTGTGTAGTTGTGTAAGCAAATCGAAAAAAAATGAGTTTAATGAGAAAAAATATATTAAAAAAACTTAAATTCAAGTTTTGGCATTTTAAAGTGTGTAGATAGTAAAATCAATAATTATTATTATTTAATATTATTGTAGAAAGAAAAATGAATGTAGGAAGATATTTCTTGGGTCGTATATGGCCTCCAATTTTAAAATATCATATAATCAATATTAAGACAAATGTTAACTTGCCAACATGGGTGTAATATAGGCGGTTGATGAATAAGCTTAAGATTTAAATATTTTATTTTCAGGTTAGCGGTTCAAATCCTACTAATTACAGAAGTATTTTTTTTAAAATCAACTGGTCCGAATCAATAGATATTTTAAAAAAAAGAAGACAAAAGTTAATTTGCTATCTATTATGGATATCTATGAAAAAAGAATGTACAGTAACACTTTTTTTTAATGAATTTAAATAAAAACATCAATATTTATTTACACAATTGACAATTAACAATTAGCAATTAAAAATCAATAATACTAACATAAAAATACTACCAATATATCTTTATGATATATAATTATAGAATAACAAATCATCACATTCTGACATAAATGATAAATATGGAGGTTGTATATGTAAGATTTTTCTATCCGGTTATGAGTATATATATTTGGATGTACATGTATCATCTTAAAATATCTTTATATTAATAAAAAAATTGTTTAGTTGATCAAATACATAGTTTTTTTAAATATATATTTTAATGATTAAGACAACAACAACAAAAAGACACCTTTTTGTATTATGAGAAGAAAAATCTGGACGATATTTACAAATTTAAAAAATCTGTAGTTCCCGCAATAATTTTATTTTGCTTCCTTAAACTCATTTAAACTCCATCTCTCACTTTTTTTTTTCATCAAAGACCTTTTCTCCTCTCAAATCATTTCACGATCTTAAAAAAAATTAACAAAATCTCAACATATTCAAAGTTTATCCAATAGAAGCTAAAAAAATACATAAAAAAACAACTGTAGACAGTAATGTACTAATGTGTAAGCTGACAAAAGCAATTTGCAAAATAAAAAAATGAAAGGAAGAAAAGAAGGCAACAAATCCAGGTAAATATTTTAATTGCAGAGAGAAGGTGCTTTTGCCCTTCTAGGTTTATCCAAAAGGACCCACAAACTAGCTCTTTTACACTTTACCTTTTTAAAATGGGCGATGATCTTTTTAGGAATCCCTAACCGAATCCAGCCCTCTTCTTTTTTCTTCTCTTCTCGTCTATCTTTTAGCATTCTCGTGTTTGCTCTCACCACCTGTTGATTCCCACATGAATTTGACGCACTCTTTGTCGTTTCCTTCATCCGGCTCGGACCCGGAGTTTTGTTGGTTGGGGTTGGTCAACTTTTGAGGTTTAGAACAGATTTTGGCATCTGGGTTTGTGATATTTTGTTGATTTTGTAGGTGGGTATTGGTTCACAGGCTTGAGTACTTTGTGGGTTGTTGACAAGATTCAATTTTGGTTCTGGGTTTGTGATTTTGTTGTGTATAAGGGTTTTGGTTGTTTTGAAGTTTGGAGGGATTGGTTCATGGGATTTTTTTAGATGGGTTTCATGTAAAATCAAGTTGTTTTGATTGTGTTTAGTGTTGGATTTATGAGAAATCCAGAGATGAAGAAGGGAAAAGATGATGAGAAGATCAAGGGACCTATGTTTCCCAGGCTACATGTTAATGATACAGAGAAGGGAGGACCAAGAGCACCACCAAGGAACAAGATGGCACTCTATGAGCAACTCAGTATTCCTACTCAGAGGTTCAATTCTGGCGTGCCGCCTCTTAACCCATCTAATTCTAGCAGTTTGGGCCCTCCAGGTTCCTCAAGTCAGGTACTTTTAGAAGAAATTTTTGGTACGATTTGTTGTTTTTGATTAGATTTTGATTCTCCTCCAAACCATTTCTTATTCTGTAATTGGCTTGTTAGAGTTAGGTGTTGGTTTTACTAGCAATTTACTAGGATCAGGAATTAACTTGATTGTTCTTGATATTGTTAGTTAAGTAGAGGCGAGCACAGTTACGTATTGTTGTATTGAGTGGATGGATTTTGGTTAAAGAGGAACTAATGATTTTTTTTTTTCTTCTGTACTGCAATTGATGAAATGTTTTTAAGTGCAAGTAGTAGTTCCCTAATCCACTTTTTGGTGTTGGTTTTTGGAATAGATATGGAATTTTTATGTTCCACAGGAGGGTTTTTTTTGGATTCATTGGTATGGGCTGTTTGCTTCTAGGTGGTTCAGTATTCAACTAATAGTATTCTTCTCTAATGCTAAGTGGGAGACTTTATGGTTTCTGCACATGTGTGCCTGCACGTACTTTCTGTGCATATTAGGAAAACTTACCCATTTCAATGGCTACATGGCTATGGCTATGTTACTTTGGATTCCAGTGTAATGTATGGCTGAGTGTGCGTTATTTTTCATGTGCACTTGTATATTGTATGCATGATGACTAATGCTATTGTAGTTTTATAAAGGGGACGAGTGATGATTATGCTGCTATTTCTGATTTTGACAATTAACTTAAATTTGCAGGGAAGTGGCCCTGAACGAAATTTGCTTTTCCCACTCTCTTTACCTCCTAAAACACCCACACATCTGGCTGAGAATTTTCATGCTCCTCAGTCTGCTGGAGCAACTTTGAGCAATCCCTTACCTCGGCTTGAGCAGAGAAAAAAGGCCGGTGATGAGGATGATTTTGCTGTTCCTGTATATGTACACACAGAAAGGGGTCAATGTCTTAGCAAACCTCATAATGGCATTGATAGAGGAAGACTCTCTCCCTTTAGCCAGCCTTATCCTGGTCATGCTATAAAATCTCAAAATGTTTGTGACAAGGATCCAAAACGAAGTAGCCTTTCAGATCTCGATTTGAGACGAGAGGCAAGACATCAGAGTGAAGAGAACCCAAATATCCGCTTCTCAAGTAGAGACCATTCAGTAAAATCTACTGCAACTTTATCAACCAGAGAAAAGATTGACCGGACTGTTAAGGTGGCCAGTTCATCTCCAAGTCAAGAGTGCAGAGATCTCCCTGTATCTCATTTTAGTAGACCAAATGATAATGATGCTTGTTTACAGCCAGAGACTAGAGCTGGATTGCAACCAGTTGATCACATACGTGGGAGAGGCTCTCGTTTGAGGGAGGACCATAGCTGTCCCAATGAGCCTGATATTGATAGTGAACATCGTGAGGACGAGATCTGTGGGTCACTACAGTCGGGAGATAGAGAAAAAAGTGATGACGTCTCTGAAATCTCCATAGTGGATTCTATATCAGGCTTGGATATCTCTCCTGATGATGTAGTAGGAATAATAGGTCAAAAACATTTCTGGAAGGCAAGAAAAGCAATTGTCAAGTAAGTATTTGTGCTCATTAAATATCTTGTATCTGTTTCTTCTTAATGGCTTTATGTTTGAGGATGCATAATCGGATTGTTGATATACAGAGTGGAATAATGTACAAATAATTGCATTCTGAAAGAGATTGGCACATAGTACCTTATTTGTTGCATAATTTGATAGATCTGTTTTATCTTAATGAAGGATATAGACATGCGATAGAAAAGGTAATAGGATAAAACAGTAATGTTTTATGAGTACTTGATAGAATTATGCTTTTGCCCATAATAAGTTTAAACATGACAATCCCACTTATTCATTCTCTTACTTTTTGTGGCTGTTGTGATATTTTTGGCCTTCGTGTCAATGTCTTGGTCCTCAGTTACTCAAAGATGGTGGAATTCTTTTTGGTTAGACACTGAATGATTATCGGTCGCAGCAGTTTCATCTCACTTAATTTTTTTAACGTCCATTATTCTAATCATCTCTGTTTTTCGGGTGAGCCTGCTGATGATTTCAGGTGATGATTCTAAAGAGATTATGTCAAAAACTTTGATGTCTACCTTGTTTTTCTGATACTATGAAAATTATGGAATATGTGAATTTCTTTGATGGAGAAGAGAAGCAGTCATTGTACTATATTATATGAAATATAACCTAGTAGGCTGGTGCACTTGTATATTTCCCAGAATTTGCTTTTTGTACTCTCGCAAATTAAAGCATATATATATATATATATATATATATATATAGGGCAGGATCCCCAGTCCCAAAACATTACACAAATTGTGACGTGGACCATTGGAATTTTGGATTATGATGACTTGGATGGTAGAGATGCACTCATACCTATAATCACCATCAGATACATACACCTCATTCTCCCTCTTCTCTCTCCTTTTTATTCGATTCTCTTTCCTTCCCAAATCAAAATCATCAACCCCAAACCTTAATCATCCACCATCATCACCAAACCCAGATCATCTCCCCTCAATCTGCCATCATCACTCATCCACCTTCAACCATTCACCATCCCCATCATCACCGAATTAAATTCCACAAACAAGAAAAACAAATCGAATCAACAAAAAAAAAACCATAAATCTCATCCAATAATCCATATTCTTCAATCAAAAAAAAAAAAAATTTGGAACAACTGAAAAATCTGGAAACAAAATCTAGGAAAAAATATCTATTGGTGTGTTCTTACCTTCACAACAAAACCAGGTCCAGATCCAACACCCAACATATATCTTCAATCAAAACAATATCTCACCTTCACAAAATCAGATTCTTAATAATATGTCCCAATCACAAAACCAGATCATCGCTGCCCAGGACTTGTAGCTCCAGCTCCATGGCTGCCCAGGACTCAGGACTTGTAGGCCTCCACCTCGAAGAGATTCATGAGGCCTTCGATGGCGGATGGGTCAAATGCCTTGTCTTTGATGAAGGTGAAATGGGAGATGAGAGCTTCCGTGTTTTTGATTTGGAGTTACAGATCAAATATATCAAAAAGTTGTAGGAGGGGAATCATGTAAAACAATGCTTAATTATATAGGGAATATAATATTTTTTTCCAAAGTATTTTTTCCAGATTTTTCAGCTTTTCCAGATTTTTTTTTGTTTTGATTGAAAAATATGGATTATTGGATGAGATTTATGGTTTTTTTTGTTGATTCGATTTGTTTTTCTTGTTTGTGGAATTTAATTCGGTGATGATGGGGATGGTGGATGGTTGAAAGTGGATGAGTGATGATGGCAGATTGAGGGGAGATGATCTAGGTTTGGTTATGATGGTGGATGATTGAGGTTTGGGGTCGATGATTCTGATTTGGGAAGGAAAGAGAATCGAATAAAAAGGAGAGAGAAGAGGGAGCATGAGGTGTATGTATCCAATGGTTATTATGGGTATGAGTGCATCTCTACCATCCAAGTCATCATAATCCATTGGTCGTATATATATATATATATATATATATATATATATATAATTATCAGGTGCAGGATCCTGTGCATTTTTTCATGCGAGATCCCGATTTTGTAACATTACAAAGTTACTTTTTGTAATGCTACAGAGTATTTTTTGTAACATTGCAAAATTGAATCCCGCAAGAAAAAATGTGTGGGATCCCGCACCCGATCACTCCTCTCTCTGCTCTCTCTCACTATATATATAAAGGTAGGGTGACATACTAATACGAGGAGTGTAGAATGAATGTTTACTTTGAATTAAGAGTTATAAAGTTGACTTTGAGGGAGGAAGAATTTATAGTGTGGAGTCTTGGGATTCCTCTTAAGTCTTAAGTTGCCCTTTTTTGTTCAAAGACCCTCAATAATGTTTTTATGGGGGATCATCTTACAGAAGGGAAATGGCAATCCTAATTGAGGTATGCAAGGAGACCCCCGAGACAGTTGATCATTCATTTTTCTATGTTGTCTTGCATGTGCTTATCGGATATATTCCTGTCTCGGTCTGGTATTGCTTTTTTTGCTCTGCTGTCCTGGGAGGTTACCTATTCACAGCGCTTGAGGGCTTGGAGCAGGAAGGGGGAAAAGCTGTGGAGGGTGATCCCTGGAGCTAATATAGGGTGGATCTCATACAAGCGAAACGAGAGTGAGAAATAGTGGCAAAGGGGATTTTGTTTCATGTAGTAATTTGGTTTTATATGTTAGAGGATTTAGTGGGGCTGTGATTCACAACTTTTCTGCTATTTAGCTTCTGATAATGTTTTCCATACTCAAGATGTGCATTAGATATTGTTATTGTTTCTGATAGAAATTTATGCTTTATCAAAACAAGGAGATGCCAAAATGTATATACTGTATATTTGTTGATTTTTATCTTTTATATAACTTTCCTACATTCATTTGTACTCAATATAGTGTCTGGTTCTGAGATCCCCAAAAAACAATTGTCTAGTAGAGCATCCAGTTTCTTGCCTGTTTATTGTGGTTGCAAGTAAAAGTTTATGCTTCATTTTTAATCACCAATAGAGAAACTTGTGGAAGTTTTGAATCAGAAATTGTGGTTTTGTGCTAGAAGCATAGAAGTTGTTTCTTGTAATTATTTCCCATTTGATGTAATGGTATAGACAATTGTGTTTGAAATTTTTGCTGGTGATTTATGTTCGGGAACTTGTCCAAATTGTGGGTATACTCGTGATGTTTCCATCTTATGGTTGGTAAATCTTATGGAATGCATAAGAATTGCCTTAAGAGTGTGATGCTACTGTGCTGAGTTATACATGCAATTGGCATGTTTTTTTATTCCCAAGGAAAGAGAGTCCGGGACCGGAATAGCTTTGTACATTGAATGGATTTGCTAGGGAAATTTTTAATAAATCAACTCTATTAGCCATTTCATCCTTGTGTATGAGAGTTCTTTGTTCTGCTTTATAAGTTCTATTTTACGATTTTGTGCAATTTGTTTCTTGATCCAACTCCTGTTACTCTGTACAGTCAACAAAGAGTGTTTGCAGTTCAAGTATTTGAGTTGCATAGACTGATGAAGGTAAAGTTGTCTTACTCTGTCAAGTTGCTTATGTTGATCCTGGGAAGGAATGCAGATTATTCTATGTGCAGTTTGATTGTGGAAATAATTTAACTTAATATGTGTATTCAAACAGGTCCAACAACTGATTGCTGGATCACCGAATCTCTTGCATGAGGACAGTGCTTATCTTGGCAAGGCATCTTTGAAGGATTCTCCCACAAAGAAATTTACATCAGAATATGTTGTAAAACCACTGCCACACATTGTTAAGCACAAAGATGATTCTGAGAAGCCTAAACATAACTTGGAATGTTCAGCGGAAAATGCAGTAGGGAAGACGTCACTGTCTTCTGTGAAAAATGGTAGTCAGCCTTCAAATTACGGGTCTTACCTAGCAAACCCACCAGCAGCATCAGCGGCTTCTGATTCTAGGATGGCTCCTTGGTATTTCCATCAATCTCCTGGGCATCAATGGTTGGTTCCTATCATGTCCCCTTCTGAAGGACTTATATACAAGCCATATCCTGGTCCTGGATTCATGGGAGGAGTTTGTGGAGGAGGATGTGGACCTTTTGGCCCAACTCCAATGACGAATAATTTTATGCATCCAGCCTATGGAATACCTGCTCCTCATACTCATCAAGATTTTGGGGTTATGCCTGATTCTCATCCAGTTGGTCACAGTTACTTCCCTCCTTATGGTATGCCAGTTATGAACCAATCTGTCTCTGGTTCAGCTGCGGAACAAAAGAACCAGTCCGCTGAACCTGGTTCCCTCGGTCAAAATGGTCACTTATCTGCTGGAGGAGCTAACTTTAACATGCAACATGAAAGCTCATGTAATGTTCCAACTCAGAAGAATGGAGCTGTTCCACAGGCAATGCAGTTTCAAGCATCTAAAGACATGGAGGTTCAAGGAAGTACAGCAAGTAGCCCAGGTGAAAGATTGCAACGTAACGAGACAAGTGCTACTCCTGAAGGACAAGATACCCAGCCACTTTACACTATGGCTTCAGTACCACTGGAGGGAGCCCCTCAGCCTCAAGATACCGAGCAGCCAACAAGAGTGATCAGAGTTGTGCCTCACAATCCTAGATCAGCTACTGAATCCGTGGCACGAATTTTCCAGTCTATACAAGAAGAGAGGAAACAGTACGACTCAATTTAGCTTTTGGCTGGTAAATGATCTGAGAGTTTGTCTACCTCACAAGGTAGGTTGCTTGGTCAGTTGGCCGGCCATTCCTCCTTTTTGGGCATGATATTTTGTTTTTCTCCTCTTAAATTGTAATTGTAGTTTATTCATATGTAGATATATGATATATCTCTAGAGGGTTACAAGATGTCAATGTAATATGATATTGTGTCGAAATTTATAGGGAGAGAGAGGTGTAGATCTCTATAGGGAAGGGTACTTTTGAACTTTGCAGAAGTGATAACTAGTGTTGTAGAACTGCCATTTCATGCTCATGTTGTAGACTGTGTAATGTCAGCCGTAGCCAAACAACTATGAATGATGTTACTTGACTTATCATCTACCATAAATTTCCGTTGTATCATGTTACTTTTGTTATTGTATAAGAACTTAATTCTTATACATTCCAAACGTAGACGTTTTTGTTGGGTTGCATGGTAAGTTCTTATACATTCCAAACGTAGACGATTTTTGTTGGGTTGCATGGGTTTTTCACCAATGTGATTTTGTAGGAATACGTTTTTGATCAACACTAGAATTGCAAAATACTAAACACTTTCTGATTATTTGAACTGCTTTTGTGGATGGCAATCATCAAGTACACAACTGATTACACATCAATCTGTTTTTCTTTGGTGGATCAGTATATGTACCAGGTCCTCCAAAGTAAAATATAGGTTCAGCAGGGGGTCCGTTAATGTCGTACAACGTGTTGTAGGAATAAGTTTCATCAGTCCAAGTCTGTAGCGATTCAGGGAATTTCTCAGCAGACTCAGTTGCTGAGAGGGCATCCTGGATTCTCAGATTGTTAGCGTAACAAGCTGAGCCATAGTGAAAATGTGCAGAAGATCCACTACCCATTTGAGTATTTGTGTGAGGACTTCTTTTCACCTTTTCGCTGTAAACTTCTCCTCCCCATTCAACTATAAAGCTGTCCGCTTTAGGTTATTGAACAGAGCAATAGGCCAATACGCAATGACGTTAGGACCTATTTTTAACCACCATTGTCCACCGTCCTGAAAGTTAAACAAAATGTCAATGGATTGTTATGATCTGAGCTATTATAAAAGTAAATAAAAATTTGTGATTTGTAGTTTATAAAACAAAGTGATATAATCTTGATCTTCACTGTGTACTAATAATGAATTCATGTCATATGATCCTTCAAAGTTCATAGAACTTAGATTGAGATACATAATTGACCTTATTTAATTTGGTAAAAAGTAGACTATTTTTGATGAATTTTGAAACTACTGCCAAGATGTCTCAAAGTTCAATGCAAGACATTTAGAAAATTGAATGGAATAAATCCTAAATACAAAGTAATCAACCCAAAAGGAAGAAAAATTTGTTACCAGAAGTATTCTAAAACTGAGTTGATACTGGGCTCCAAATGATACTGAACAAGGTTTAAGAGGTGCTCTGAGAGCTACTACACTCCCCGTTTGCACAAATCGACTTTCTGACAACGAGTATAGATGACCATCGGATATATTACGTCAAGAGTATAAGTTACATGCAGTATATAAATTTTTATCATTTA
This sequence comes from Dipteronia sinensis, assembly GCA_033220585.1. Classification (NCBI taxonomy): domain Eukaryota; kingdom Viridiplantae; phylum Streptophyta; class Magnoliopsida; order Sapindales; family Sapindaceae; genus Dipteronia; species Dipteronia sinensis. The sequence goes on from CM065640.1 coordinate 5,170,668, forward strand.
ATCATTGACATCTGCTTGACCTCCTGTGTAATTTTTTTACTGTCAACAAAACTTGCAGTCTGCACAGTGAAGTGTATCAAGACAAGTTAGACAAAAACATCAACAACAACAATAAATACAGCCCAATGTGGCTTGGTGTTAAAGAACGCTCGTTCAACCTGTTAAATGCCCAAAGTTTGAGTTTTTAATGGGTGTTTACCGAGCAGTTAAATGCATTTTTGGCTTGGAGTTTGCTGGCTGTTGAAGGGTGCAACAAATAGGCTACATTTTGGATCTTCTTTGTTTGGTGGTTTTATCCCGAATTGTTCAAGAGAAGCTGCTCTCAATAAGTCTTGCCTTCGGATTCTGCGAATTGGAATGGTCCCTTTTGGACAACTTCCACTCTTTTGCCAGGTCTGAAGTATCACCATTTCCTGAGATGACAACTCATTTCTTGTGTCCAGTTTCTCTGTTGGTAGATCAGAACTAGGCCTCATCTACATTTCCAATGAAAATTGTATCTAAATATGTAATTTGAAAGTAGTAGTTTAAGATAAGAAGATGTGAAAACAGTGTTAAATGCACCTGAATTTTGTGGTTCCTCAATGCTCGATGATCAAAAGCAGGTTGTTTGTAGATGTCAAAGCAGTCGATAATATCTCCATCTTGTTATTGTGTTAGAAAAAGTTGATCATTTTCTGATTGAAGAAGACTAATAAAATCAATGGAAGGAAAATATTTAGAGGCAAGAAAATACTTTAATAGGTCTTGACAGCAGGCTTATTGAGAAGCTTCAGTTTCCTATCAATTTCAGAGAGCTCTGGCTTTAGCTTTAGCTTGGCCATATACTGATATACTCTATCACTGAATACATAGACAGCCAATACCAACAAAAGAATAGAAACCCTTTTGGTGCGCGATAATAGATTTGACTATTCTATAAGATTAGATAAGATTAAGATATATTGAATTGAATTAAATTAATAGCATGTGACTGGACAAAATTAATAATATATTTTCATTTTGTTTGATAAAATATAAGATTGAACATAAATATAAGATTTAGACTGAATGAGCAAGCAATAAAAAAAGATATTTGATGGTGATGAATAAATTGTCAAACAACCTACTAACTAGAAGTACGAAATTCTACTAACAGAAGACCTACTCATAGAAACAATACTTGACACATACAAGTATACAACCGATAATACCATTGGCATCAACACTGAAAAACATCAACAAAATATCTACTACTGAACATTTCTGTTGTATGAATTAATGATGGATGTTAATTTTATTTCCAGATACCAACAAACCAATAATTATACAGCCTGAATACATTGTTGTTTTGATTGATTGGTAATCTTTAATTACTTACCTACAAATACAATTGGGGTTTTGACCAGGCCCTCCAAAGAAAAATATAGGTTCACCAAAGGGTCCTTTAATGTCATAAATTATGTTGTAGCAATTATCTTGATCAGCCAAAGGCTGTATTGGTTCAGGGAATTTCAGCTGCATAGAATTAGCATCCTTGATTCTCATATTGTTAATGAAGCAAGCCAAACTATAGCGAGTCTGTGCAAATGATCCACTGCCCATTTCAGTATTTGTGAGGACTTGACTTCACATTTTCGCTGTAAACTTCTCCTGCCCATCCAACCAATGAAGCACTCTGTTGTAGTTGATCGAACAGAACAGTAGGCCAGTAGCCGGCGATGTTATCACCGATTTTTAGCCACCGCCCACCAATGTCCTTGGAAGTACTGAAAAATAAACAAAACGTTAGACTAATATTATACGGTATTGAATTATTTTTTTAAGACCGTCCTTTTGTAATGTTACAGAGCAAGGTTTGTAACATTACAAAATCTTACGATGTAACATTAATTACGAAGTTAAGACAAGATTTTTTTGTTTAACTTTGTAATGTAACATAAATCAGCACCATAACATTACAAACATGGCTTTGACATATCCTGACATGTGAGAACTCGTACTTAGTTAGATATGTTACTTGTCCTTATTTAATGTGGTAAAAACTAAACAAACAAGGATGGTTTTAAAAACTCATCAAGAACACAAGAAGAACCTTCATTAAAAGTAGAAGATTTTTGATGAATTTTAAAACCACAAAGATTTATCAAAGTTTGACACAAAAAATTGAGAAAATGAATGGAATTGATTCAAAATACAAAAGATTCAATCCAAAAGGAAGAAAATTTGGTACCAGATATGTGCTAAAAGTGATATGATACTGGGGTCCAAGTACAAATGAATAAGGACTAAGGGAAGCTCCAAGGGCTACTTGGCTGCTTGTTTGCACAAATCCACTGCAGGTTAAGTCGAAGCATCCAGTTGTTATGTAAGCATCTTTCTGACAATAAATTTAACATGAATATAAAATAAATTTTGTTAGCAGTATAATTTACATATAGTTCAATAAAATTTTACCCTTTACTGAAAAAATTGTACTTACAGTCCAATACGTAAAAAGTCGAGTTAGTATATCACCATATAAACCGCGATTTACCTTAAAACAAATATTGTAAATGGATTAGGAAATAACATAGTTGATAACTTTTTTTTTTGAGACAACATATTTATTAATTCAGGTATTTTTTTGAAAGCTTTGACCAGGTAGGATTCGAGCCGTTGACCTGAGAGTCATTTGCTCAAGCCCCAAACTCGTCCATCTACCAGCTGAGCTACGCCTCTGTTGGCACATAGTTGATAACTTGATATAGCCTAACCTATATATATATATATATATTAATATTTTCAAAATTAAACTAAATCAACTTAAATTTATGACTTAAAATTTTGACTTCAACATCTCAACCATTCATGTGCTTTTAATTGTCGAAATTTTAAATCACAAATTTGAGTTGCTCTCTCTCTCTCTCTCAATATATATATATATATATATATAATATTTTCAAAATTTTACTTTGGCCCCTCTAAATCTTGTATATTAGTATATTGGCTCCAAAACCAAATTTTCTGGCTATGCTAGTGTGAAGTCAACTAGTCAAATGAATACACCCATGGAATTATCAACAATCAAAATACAAGTAACTGTAATGTATTGCCAAGTATACTTAGGCTATGTTTGGTAGGAGAAATGGATGAATTAAGGGGAGAGAGAGAGTATGAGGGATGAAGAAGATAACATAAATCTTTTATATTAGTTGGTATTGAAAAGATGGTTGAATGAATGAGTTGGTATGTAATTTGTAAATTTACTATATTGCCCTTAAATAAATTAGAGGGTAATAAAAAATTGGAGGACATTATTGTCATTTCCCTCTGATTTTTCTTCCCTTCTCTCATCCACCTAGAGATGCACATTTTCCCCTGGATCCCCAAATCCCCACGTCCCCATCCCCATTTGGGGAATTTTTTTTGGGGAAAATGGGGAATGAGGTGGGGATGGGGATGATTTTCATCCCCAAATTGAAATGGGGATGGGGATGGGGGGAGGTCCCCCCATCCCCATTTCCCCCAAAACATATATAATAAATAAATAAATATATATATATATATTATAACACTTTATGATTTTATTATGTATTTGTTATTCACACTTTATGATTTTATTATGTATTTGTAATGCACTAATGGATTTTAGTTTATATTTGTAATGAATTTTTTTTTTAATTTGTAATTTTTAATTAATGGGAGAATGGGGAAACGGGAAATGGGGAAAAAATGGGGAAATGGGGAAACGGGGAATAATGGGGAAAAACAGGGAACTGAGGTTGGGGATGGATATACCTCCCCCCAAAATTCTCCATCCCTATTTTCCCCAAATGGGGAAATGGGGGGGGGGGGGGGGGGGGATGGGGGAAGGGTCTGGGAAGTGGGGATGGGGATGGGGGGACCTATATCCATCCCCATTCCCCAAATGTGCATTTCTACATCCACCCATTGATAGATGGATTGTTTTTGGTGGGCCCAAAAGGAGGAGAGCTCCCTCCTCTCCTCCTATCCCTTCTCTTTTCTCTCCAACCAAACAAGGGATTGAAGCTCTCCTCCCATCCCTCTCCCTTCAACCCTCTCCCTCCCTCCATCTTTCCATCTTACCAAACAAAGTGTTAGGGTCCAAAACTGCTCTCGGCCAATGGCCTCTCTAGCTGCAAAGCCTCAACAATCTACAAAACTAGAAAACCATCAAGAGTATCTGCTGGTGACCGATGGTCAAGTCAGTAAAACTGTTTTTGAGAGAGAAAGTATCAAAAAATTATTTTGACAAACTTTTCACTAAATTTAGAATGTGATTATGGGCTATTAAGGACATTTATTACCTTATCTGAGAGTTATTTGTCATTTATTGCAACCTTAACTATTTTCTTTTTATTATAGATCACCTATCAATTCCTTTACACCATGTTTGGTTTGATGGAATATGAGAGAAATGAAAGGAAATGATTTGAATGAATTTCTAATATCTTGTTTGGATTGTTAAATGAGAGAAAAACGAAAGGAAATGTAAGGAAAATGAGAGAATAATTTCTTCTTGTTTCACCCAATTTGGTTTCCAACCAAATTTGGAAGGAAAATGGAGGAAAAGAATTCAGAAGTAATGATTTTTTCAATATCCCAAAACTAACTCTATTAATATTGGGTATTCATGTTGTTGAAAGACTGATATTTTCGTAAATAGAATAAAATGAATTCATTTATTTCTCTCCTCCAAATAAGATTAATTTCCTTTCTTTTCTTTATATTTATAAGTTATAACCATTCAAACAACAATCATTAAAAACACTTTCTTTTTCTTTCCTTTCTCTTCCTTTCCTCATTTCCTTTCCTTTCCTTTCTCTTATATTCCACCGATCCAAACATAGTGTAAATATGTTTGAGTCTATATTCGACTTGCCTCCTGCGAGGAGAATTCCGCTATGGGCAGCCTGAAGTCACCGAGTGGATTGTCGAATTTGCGACTACTTTCTCTCTTACTTTAGCCTAGCCATATTCTTTCGTTCTAGGCTTATGTAGATTTACACGATCCCCTGAACTTTAATTAAAGGATTACCTAGCTTGTCAGCCGTGAACTAATTCATACAACAACGTCTAACCAGGGGTTGCTAAAACAGTCTGTTGTCTGTTGTATATTAATGTTTGAGTAGCTAAATAGTTATATACTTGTTGAAAATTGGCAGCTTGATGAAGACAGATAGAGTTGATAATACCATTATTGGCATGATAATTTGTATATATTTTTTTTAATGTGCAATCCTGAATTGGCTTAGATGCAGCGAGGACCAGGACCAGGACCTTCCCAGTAGCCAACCATTCAGGGAATTTCATTTGGCCAGATTCATCTATGATTCTAACATGTTTGATGTAGGCAGCAGAAGTCTCCAAAGTCTTGCAAATGATCCACTTCCCATTTGAGTCTTCGTGTGTGTACTCTTCTTCACATTTTGGCTGTAAACCGTTGGAAATTTTATTTAAAATTTCAAAATACAATAGTTATATTTTATTAATTTTAGAAGTGGTAACAGTTATCACTAAATGAGTAAATGATGATTTTATGTGTGCAATTATTTGACCCTTACGTCGGTTTTATAACAATAAATTTTTGACAATTATTCAAATTAATGGTATTGTTAATGGTGATTTTAATGTGCAACGATTAGATTTTAAACTATATATAGTGCAATCAAAACCATTTTGAAGGTACACTGAATCCTCTCAAATCTACCAAGAGAAATGAGAATATATATTCTAGCTGTTCTATAATACTGCATTTGGAGTTCACTCTTATAATATTAACATGTCATTGAGTATTGGAGGTCAGAGTGTCGTTTTTTACTGATTGCAACAGGACATTGTCCTATATGGGTGCAATCTGATTTTAAGTATAGTGCTTTAGCACACCTTGATCGTAATCTATTTTCCCAACATCCATCTAATCCTCTAATTTTTTCTAACATAAACAAATTTTGGTATCTTTGTGAAGATCAATGAATTTTGATGCATGTTATTCTAGTATATGTGTGCGAATCAACATATTAATAGAAGGATTTATTCTGGTATTCGTACGCGAATCAATGGATTCGAATTGTTTGTCCCCTTCTGTCTATCGATCGTTGCTTGCATCGATTTTTCCACAGTCCAACCTGATGCAGTAGGAAAATCACGCAGATATTTGGACTGCAGAAAATCGACGTAAGCAACGCTCGATACACAGAAGGGGACAAACGATTCGAATCCGTTGATTCACGCACGAATACCGGAACAAATCATTCTATTAATTTATTGATCCGTGCACGGATACCAGAATAACATGCATCAACATTCGTTAATCTTCACAAAGATACCGAAATTTGGAAAAAAAAATACTTTCTCTAAAAATAATTTTTATTCCTTCAAGTCTGATTAAAAACTCTAATACAAGCTAGTTAAATAATGAAAGCAATCCGAATCTCCTAGGATTCAATATCTCATAAAATTCATAAACAATAAAACAATCCGAATCTCCTAGGATTCGATATCTCCTAAGTTCCTAATCAAAATAAAACAATTGAATATCTAGGATTCAACATCTTCTAAAACTCTTAAACAAAAGGTCTAAAACAACTAAACTAAATCGGGAAGGAATCCCAAAACAAAGGAAAAAAAAAACTAAATTGTAAATGAAATAGGAAACAACCGTCTTGTTGCGTACGAAACTAAACGGCCAAATTTGTGCATGATACAGCCCGTTATAGAAGATGATGTCTACATAACATTTGTAGGGTTTGTCTTGGGCTTTCCAGAAACATATTATAATGTCTATTCGGAGCCCGTTTTCCCCATCAAGAGCCCCCCAAATTTACCCCTGCTTTGCCAAGTACCATCTCGCCAATTACCCTTTTGCCTTAACCCAATCCACATCAATTTGTTGGAAAACAAGGAAACTCAAGCTCTCTCAAAATTGTGTTTCCAATTCAAGCAATGACATCAACTGGTCAAAACGTCATGCGAGCTGGTCAAATGATTGTATGCACTCGTCAGAAATAGAATACAAGTAACTATAATATATGTGTATTCTTAGGGTCCAAAACTGCTGTCGGTGAATGGCTCCCTCTTGCTGCAAAACCTCAACAATCTGCAAAACAATCTTTGAGGTAGAGAAACTGAGAAAGTATATGAAATGATTTTAACAGAGTTTTCACTAAAAATGAGAATTTGTGTGGAATTGAAAGGTGACTTTACCTATTTATAAGCGAATTGTGATTGATCATTTATTTCCCATTCATTAAAACTTGGGCAATTATGGGCTATTAAGGACATCTATTACCTTGGCCAGTTATTTGTCCGTTGAAAATGTGTATTAATTAATTCCAGGTTAGAGTAATCATTGCATTTATTGTGGCCTTAACTATTTTCTTTATTGTTGGATCACTTGATCAATTCCGTATAAATATGTTTTGAGTCTTGAATATTTGACTGGCCTCTTCAAGGAGAATTCCACATTGGGCAGCCGAAGTCTCCAAGTCGAATGTCGGATTCGCGAATACTTTCTAAGTATCCTAGCCATATTTTTTGGTTCTATGCTCATGTTGATTTACATGATCCCCTAACTTTAATTGAAAGATGACCTGACTTGTCAGCCGAGAACTTTACACAACAACGTCTTCTAACCGGTGGTTGCTAAAACAGTCTCTTGAAGACAAATACAGCAGATAATACCATTCAAGACACAAATGAACTTTAGTTGAACAACAGTATGAGTGATTCCAATCCCAAAATCAACAATTATTATATATGATAGAGTTTCATGTTCTCAATAACACCCTTATATTGTTTGAAATATATTTGTGAATATCAAAACCATTCAAGTTAATTTGCAATCCTTACGGGCAAAGAGGACCTTGACCAGGACCTCCAAAGTAAAATACAGGTTCAACCGTATATCCAGGAACATAGTTCAATGCACTGTAGCAATATGATTCATCAGACCCAGTGCCCACCCATTCAGGGTATTTCAATTGGAGAGAATAATCTTTGATTCTAACATGTAAGATGGAGGCAGCAGAACCCTCCAGAGTCTGTGCACTTGACCCACTTCCCATTTGAGTCTTCGTGTGTGGAGGACCTTTCTTCACATTTGTGCTGTAAACTTCTCCTCCCCATTCAACCATTATCGCACTGCGGCTCAGGTATCCGAAAAGTTCTTTAGGCCAGTACCCAACTACGACTTCATAATTTTGTCCAATTTTTAACCACCAATTTTCTGTGTCAGGATCCTGAAACAAGACACATATATAGAGTTATATTAATATCTATTGTAACATAATATATAAATACAAAAGAAACAGAGTCGAAAAAGGGAAAAAAAAAATTGTTACCCGGTATGTGCCAATAGGGATATAATACTGAGGTCCCCCTGAACTGGACAACGGTTGAAGGGCTACGCCCAAAGCTACTTTGGGGTTCGTTTGCACAAATCCCGCGCAAGTTATGTCGAAGCAGCCAGTAGTTTTGTATGCATCTTTCTGACAACAGATATAAGATAAACGCGAAACAAATTATACAAATATTTAGAGATAGTTGATAAATTTTTATACTTAAGCATTAAAAAAAATGTACTTACAGTCCAATATGCAAAAAGTCGCGTTGCATGATCACCATATAACTTGGGATTTACCTGAAAGGAGAAAAATATCATAGTCCTAAAACATTATTTAGCATTAAGAATTGAAATTCTTAGGGGTAGGCATTTGAATTTTGTGGAAATTCTCCTATATATCCAATATTCTTAGTTAGATAATTCTAATGAATTGCACTTTTTTTTATATATCTAGATTTTTGATAAAATGAAGACGTCATGTATCGGAAAATGACTTTATTATGAATTGTTATGTACTAACCACCCATCCTGCTTCAATGCTTTCAAAATTGTTTCCAGGGCCGCCCTTTAGCCAGATTTGACCGGTAGTATAATCGTCAGGCAAATCAACTGCTGGGTTCCAAAGATTGATATCTCCTTGGGCTCCAATATAATTGTATCCTACTGTGGCCAGGATTGCAGACTGATTCAAATAACAGAGTCAAGTAAATAAATTAAGAAAAGTTAAACGACAACAACAAGAATAAATTTCAGTCATGTGCATGCAGCATGCAGCTGCTTGAAGGCTGTTTACCGAGCGATTAATTGAAGTCGGAATTTGGAGTTTAGTGTTATTAATGGAGGGTGGAGATATGATATTTATTGTATCTATTTTGTTTGATGCAGCAGAGGGAATATTCGGGGGTTTTGTCCCGAATTGTTCAAGAGAAGCTGCTCTCAATAAGTCTTGTTTTCGGATTCTGCGAATTGGAACTGTTCCCTCTGGACAACTTCCACGTTTTTGCCATGTCTGTTGAATCGCTGGCTGAGAAGACTCATTTCTTGTGTCTAGTTTCTCTATTGGTTGATCAAAAGTAGGCCTCATCTGCATATTACATGAAGCAATTAGTCATTGTTTTGAATAGAAATTTATTTCATGAGCACTTCAAGAAAAAGAAGAGTGTGTAATAATAAGTAATAACACACCTGAATTTTGTGGTTCCTTAGTGCTGGATGATCAAATGCAGGTTGTTCGTTGATGTCAATGCAGTCGATAATATCGCCATCTTCACTCTACATATAGAAATTAGAACCTTAATATCATGTTAGAGCAGTCAACAATTTTAACAAGGAAAATGAAGGCAGGAAAAATACCTTAATACTCTTAACAGCAGGCTTATTGAGAAGCTTCAATTTCCTATCAATTCCTGAGAGAGTTACTCTAGCTTTAGTTTCCCCATCTGCTACATCACTCAAAACAAACACAGCCATTAGTAGCAAAACCATTGACACCCTTTTCTCCATTTGTTCTCTCTATCAGATAAGTTGTACGAAAAAAAAAAACACCGAAGGCAGAGGAGATCAGCAGTGCAGTCAGGACATTGAATGTTTGAAACTATATTGTGATCTTCAAATTAAGCACAAATAAATAGCTGGTTGGATTTTATGAAAATAAGATTTATGTTCCATATTTGTCAGGACGTAATTACTGCAGCTGATTAATTAGCCGAATGCTAGCCATAAATCCGTATTCAGCCTTATCTAATCCAATTATATAATATGTAGATTTTGTTTCTAAAAATGGAAAATAAATCTTATATATGAAAGGATTAATTTTTTTTTCCTTCTAAAAATGGAACATAAATCTTATTTATGAAAGGATTAATACAATACAGTAAGGTCTGACAAGATGCAGCTAAATATTTTGTTGTCAGTTATTTAAGCTGAAAACAATATTAATTGGATATAAATCCATACAACTTAGCAAAAGAAGAAAGGATTTAGATTCTCTCATCACCTTAATTGTTCATAATCTATTGCCATATGTATAATATAGTAAATCAATGGTCTGAATTATTTCTATTAATTTTTATATTTTTAGTCTACTAAACATAGAATTAATAAGACCATTGATTTATATGGTCTAGAGAATAATATCACAAATATGTAACAGGTGTGTGAGAAATATGTACTTTATTGAGTAACTTATTGTGCGTTTATTGATTAAGAATCAATTCCTGATTTGTGATTACTGTTTTACTAAGATCAATTGGGAATCAGATTATGTGAGTATCACACAAAAATCAGGAATTAAATTCCGGTTGGAAAGGGAACTTAATCCCCCTATCCTACCTAAGAGCATCTATAATACAATGCTAAATCATTGTGCCAATGCTATAATTTAGTATATAGTAAAAAAAAAACAAGCTTCTTCAACTTAGGAGGTAGCTTATTTTGAATGATTGCACTACATTCCTCAGGCAAAGCAAATGTCCCAAAATCTTCAATCCTCATTTTCTTGGATATGATCTCCCTGAGAAACTTCACAATCAAGGGCATTTGAGCCAAAGCTTCTATAAAAGGAATATTGATGTGCAATCTTTTGAATACTTCAATGAATTTGGAGAAGCTTTTATCCTCTTTTTCTGTCTTGAGGCGTTGAGGATATGGAATTGGAGGCACATACATATGCTTTGACAATTGGTGGGGGTGGTAGATCAAAGGATGTCTCGGGTAGGTCATCTTCCACTTTTTCTTTCTTAACAACCTCTTCTTCTATCACTTCTTCCCTTTTCTTGCCAATGTCTTCCGGTTGCTCAACAGTTCTCCCACTCCTTAAAGATATCGCCTTACATTGCTCAATAGGGTTTGTCTCTGTGTTACTAGGCAACACCTCTTGTTGCCTTCCTTGAATAGCCCTCGCCAACTGCCCGACTTGCATCTCTAAGTTCTAAATGGAAGTTTGAGAATGTTGGACCACTTGGTCAATCCTCATATCAAGCTTCTTAATTGCGGCATCTTGATCTTCCATACGAACATTGAGCTTGTTCATGTATTTTGAGAAAAGGCCCTCTAAGGTAGGCTTCCTTTCTCCTTGGTTGTTCACAGTTTGGTTTTGGAATCCGGGGTTGTTGGTTAGGGAAGACTTGTTGTTTGGGTTGTTGGAATCTGGGTGGTTGTTTTTGGTTGAGATTTTGTTGAGGTTGGGGTTGGTTATCTTTCCAGGAGAAGTTAGGATGGTTTCTCCATCCTGGGTTGTAGGTGTTTGAAAAATGATTGTTTTAGATGTTTTGGTTTTGGTAGTTCATGGGGTTTTGGGGGTTCCGGCTGTAGTTGAAAAATGAGATTTGTTCTGATGAACCTGAGGCAAACTGGTTTGCAACTTGACATTCCATGCTTGCATGTGGCCCCGAACACCATTCACATGAAGCTACTTGCACATGACTAGGCCATGTACTCATCTTGTTCATTTGCTTTGTAAGTGCCTCAAGTTAGGCCTCGACACTTGTCGATTCATCCACTTCTAGTACACCTGGAGCCTTTTTCGGGAGTTACCTCTCACTACCCCAATGACTGTTGTTGATCGCCATTTCTTCCAAGAGATCGTACGCTGCATCCATTGACTTGTTTAGTAGGGATCCTTTAGCAGCCGCATCTACTAAATTCCTTGTTGAAACCGTAATCCCTTTGGTAAAAGGCTTGCAAGGTCTGCCATTTAGCAAGTCTATTGTAAGGACACTTTCTGATAAGCTCCTTGAATCTTTCCCAAGTTTCAAAGAGACTTTCATTCTCAAACTGCATAAAAGATGTGGTCTCATTTTGGAGGCGAGCGGCTTTCCTTGGGGGAAAATACTTGTTCAAAAACACTTGAGCTAACTGGTCCCATATGATGATAGAATCAGGAGGTAGCGACTGTAGCCATGTCTTTGCTCTGTCACTCAATGAAAATGGGAACAACTTTAATTTGATGAAGTTCTCAGACACCCTGTTGTACATGAAGGTGTCATATATATCATTGAAGCTCCGGAGATGCATATTTGGATCATCATTGGGCATCCCATTAAATTGCACGGTTGTGGCTATCATCTGAATCACGGCTGACTTTATCTCGAAATTATTGGTTGCAACTGTTGGTCGGCGGATGAAAGATATTCTACACAACTCTAGGTATCAAGTAGTCCTGTAGAGTACTATCATCTTCAACATTGTTACCCCCCTGATCTTGATTTGCAGTTGGAGGTGTTCCTCCTTCCTCTTGGATTGCATTCAGATTGTTCACCATTGCTCTACACGCTTTTGCTTCTCTTCTATTACTACGAGCCAACCTTTCGATTTCTGGGTCAAAATCGAAGGAATCAAGACTTCTACTTCTTGTATGTAATGCATACAAGAGTAGCCTGCCTGAAAAGCCAAGAACAAACACTAAATTAGAAAGTAAGAGAAAAAGGTCCAAACTAGTAACAAACTAACTAGTATCAATATCAACTCTCCACTCAATCCCCGGCAGTGGCGCCAAAAATTGACTCACTCCAAAGGTGGGCGCTCGCAAGTGTACGAGGCTGGAGTATAGTAATAGTAAGTAAAGTCCATTCCTACGAAGATTGAGGAGTTGATTACCGAAATTGATTGATCTAGCTACTATTTGAACAATAGTTAAAGAGAATGATATCTTTAAAGGCTACAATTAATCTAAATTAAAGTACTAAGCAATTTCAAAGTAAATTGTGAATTCAAAGTAACACGGAAAATGAATGAAATTATATGATGAGAAATGCTAAGACATAGAATCCACCTCACCTTCTTTTATTTAAGCTCTAGACTCACCCAAATACCCAACTCGTGCAAATGTGTATTGTAGACCCGTGCACCCAAAATTAATCTCTACACATCCTCAAGTAATAGAAATCACATCTAAGTATACCCAAAGCATATCCCTCGATGACCCTAGACTATATGCATGAATTCATTAAGGACTCTGGCACACACAAGGGCCCTATGCGCTAGCCTTGCATACCTTACTAGTCATGCATAGAGGACATTTCATCAAACATATGTTAGGATTATGCTCAATAGCAAGAGTGTAATGATTTATTTGACAATCTTTTTTATATTAATAAAGTGATTTCTAGGTTAACACATCTTATAACATTTATAGTTTCATTATTATAATTGTCAAAAGTAAATAATCATAAGGTCAAAAGACTATGAGAGATGAAGAATTGTTCGTACATCTGACTATGTATGAGGTAGACACAATTCTTTAGTCAGTCTTGAACAATGTTCACAACTTAAGATAAATGTTGGATGCCTTTACCTTGTTAAAGTTGTAGATTCTTTTGTTAGCATTTGAGTGAGATCAAATGTGTTATGATGAGTCTAAAATCATCAAAGTGTAGTGTCTTTGGGCAAAAGAATCTAGTGCACTAGGTGCATTGAATAGGATCATAGTGAAATACTTTATCCAGAACTGTCAATGGATAAAAGTTTTCACTTGAGGACAATCAGAGAGTCTATCTCAATCCTGAGTTAAATGATGGACTTATAGTTACAAGTGTTATCATTTGAGCTATCAATGAGTACGATTATATAGCATATTCTATCATCGATAGTTTGGTGGTATTCATTTGTTAATCGATAGAGGCATTTATTTATAGATATGGACATCGTGGCTCTATTTATTAAATGTGAATAGAATATCATCATATGGATATTTTGAGGTATTGGATATTAAATCTTAACGTTAAGTTTTCAATAGTGTCTATTGAAACATGGCTTATGGACAAGTCAAAATATTCAAGTTCAAAATGTGGTCATATGAGTAAATGTGGTAACTAGGAGAGCTATAGGCGGTCTATGAGCTCTTGGCGATTACTGATATTCTTCACGAGGATACACTATCTCCAATAAGATTGTCTAGGGTACGAATGAGAAATATTATCTTATTCTATCTTTATTTAAGAGTTCAATTTTAGCTCTTTAGTGGAATGAACTGAAATTAATAGATTGGACCTAAGTGAATCATTTGTTGATTGTGATTATGTTATGTCTATTGAAGCTTAAATTATTAGATAGCCCGCCAAGATCCCCAATCCGCACGAACTTGCATGGATCACTTGATATATTATACCAGACCAATTTCTGAGTCCATCTAGAATTGTTTATGGATTTCGGAATCCAAAAGTTTTGGAGAGGTGTGGTCATGTGTGATCAAGACACACAGTAACTCTTCAAAAAGGCCTGGAATGGGTGGCCAAGGATGTAGGAATCATAGGGTGGCCCAACGGGGTGCGTTTAGCATTCCACTAATACATTAAGAATATAATTTGCACATTTTAATTAAAAGGGCTGCTAGATTATATTAATGTATTAAATTTAAGACATGTGGACTTGTTTATTTTCTAGAAGAATATGTCTAGTTCACATTTGGACCTTTTATTAAAGTCCAATTGATTTAATAAAATGGAAAAATAATATATTGCACACGTATTTAATTGGGCGGCAAGGCTAAATTAATTAGTCTAATATATTGTTTTATTTTCTTTTATTAATCAAATGGAAATTAATTAATTGTTTGATTAAAAGTCAAAATCTTTTTCTAACTAGGAGAAGGATTCCTAGTGTCATACTATTGTTGGCAGTATGATAAATATCAAAGACTATATTTGATAAGTAGATAAATAAAATACTTTTATTTATCTAGTCAAATTAGGAAGTTTTTGATATAGTCACAATTATAATATTTAATAATTTATTTATTGGATAATATACTAATGAGTTGGATAAGGTTAAAACTCTATGTTGATATGATACTTGTGGGAGGATTTGACTACAAGGTAGAAATCCTACATGTGTGAGGACTGAGGATTTAACTACAAGGTAGAAATCCTACTTGAGTGAGGATTAGGCCATCACCTATATATATATATATATATATATCATTAAATTCGGAATTAACCTAGGAGTTCAAGAATTTTTATTTCCTTGATTTTGAATAAAAAAAAACTTCTCCAACTCATAGAATTCGGCCAAGGGAGAAAAAGAATAAGAACGTTTTGTTTTCGATAGTGTACTAATAGCTTGTACATCAAAAAGCTTTGTGCACAAGATCGAATCAGGGTTCACACGAGTTTTCGATTAAAAGATTGAGAATTCACAAGTGATCAAACGTTCTTTATTTTCTCTATGAGGATTCTTGTGACTAACAAAAAGAAAAAGATTTTTTGTTTCCATCCTCAGGTTTACAATTCAAAGAAATGGAGCCCACACTCCTAGGTGATTCACTTTTTGTGATTGGATTGGAAGATCTTACAGATTTAATTCGAAGCAAGCGGATTCAATTGGACGCAATATAAATCGTCAAGTGAAAAAAGGTACGATACTTTTATTATATGTTAATTAATCAAGGGTTAGGGTTCTTTTTTTTAAAAGGAAAAAATTTGAAATATACAAACCCAATTTTTCGCTTCCACCGCGTGTTTTTCCCTACAACATGTGGCATGCGTTACCCCTCGGTTCATAGCACACCACCAAATATCATTCACAAGTTGATCAATCTAGTGAAAGCATTAATGTACTCAAAAACATCTACACAAAACACAAGCACACATGGATAAAATGAGTGGTCTTTATTAATGAAAATAAGGGTTTGGTTTCATCAAGCCTTATCAATAGACATTTTGTTCATGTTACAAACTAGAGCCATACAAAACATATATGAAAATAAATACATGGCTCTACAACAAAATATGAAAAAGAAAGAGTTTATAGAAAACTATATGGGTGAGCTTTGACTGGTACGTCGTTGAAGTTACCATCAAAAGATTGAACATTTAAGTTTGGCATCGCAAGCGTGCGAGTCATAGAGACTAGCACAACGGCAAGCAAGGATCATTCCGCATGGAGGTGGGATTCACCGACCATCTCTAGTTCTAGCTATTTTTACAACACGCCGAGCGGACTCGCGTGTTGCGCATGCAAAAGAATGTGGAAAAGTAAATGCTAAAATAACATAACAAACTACATAAATAAACAATATGTACAATGATAGGATGGAATGGAGTGATAAGGAATGTAAATGGTTACGCTAAGTAAATGACTCTACCATAGCAATCACACAATTTCATACAACATGCATAGTCAATGTTGAATGCCGTGCTCACTTAATCCTCGTCGATTGTCCTCACTCCAGCAACAATCGACTTTACTGATATGCACAAGCAACCTATTGTTACATGGTTGTTCGAACTGCACTCGAGTTCATTAAGAACAATGAGACACACATAGCGACAATACATGCAAAACTGCCGGCTGGCTCTACATGTAGTAGCCAACCTACTAGTGCACGTTGAGTGCTTCACCTCTCGGTCCTTCAGAAAACAACCTAAGTTCATTCAAATGGTGGCTAGTCACTCAAAAGCTTTAAGCACTTCAAAGGGCCACTCAACCATCAACAAACATATGCAACAAAATAGGCAACAATGATAGGTTTATGTCAATTCCCTAAAGAATGAAAGTACTCATTGAAGAAGAGACAAAGATACAAAAAAAGAAATATAAAATGGATAGAAAGGAGACCCCTCATCTGTAACCGGGAATCGAACACCGGGTCTTCTCGGGTGTCAATCCGAGATGTCCTGACCACTGAACGACTGCAGCGTTCTCCAATCTCATGAATGCATAACCCTCTCAATAAAAGAGAAAGCTCTCTTCTTATCTCTCTAAACTCCCTGAGATGGATGGATACGAATGAAAACAAGTTCATCTAACACTAATATGCATCAATGCAATTGTTAAACAATAAGAACATTCAAATGAATTAAGGGCCCATCCTCTTGATTTGGGAATTTTTCCTAAATCAATTCATCACCCATTCTGGCCAAGGATGGGCAATTGTGTCTTAAAAAGGTGTTGGACCCTCGGGTTACAGATTGCGCAGCGGAAGGTTTTAAATTTTTTTTAATGCAATCATTAAACTAACCCATTTGTACAGTAATAATCAAATACAATAATAAAGTGAAGGAATTTATTTTTCATACCTACGTAGGAGGCTCCTTCACTTTGATACGAACTGCTCCTGATTTGAACCACGTGATCTTCCTCGCTATCTCCCGGAACTAGTAACAGCGTGTGGGCGCGTCACGATATTCAGGACTTGTATGGAGGAAGAAGAGAAGAACACACACACAAAAAGAAGTGCTGCACTTGTGGTCTCACCACACACTAATATATTTGTTGCTTTTTGTTTGCTTTTTTCACGATGACTTTTCTCCTTTATTTTTCTTTGCTGTGTGTATTTTTCTCTTTTCAATTTTTCTGTGTTAGTCACCAACATATTCGGTTCTTCTCTCTTATTTTAATTAAAAATATATATCTCATATATATTCAAATCAAAACAAACCGAAAATCAAATTTGATTTTTAAAACTTTTCAAAAAATATCTCATATCTTTTAAAAAATAATTACATATTTATTTTTGAATTCAAACATTTTAAATTCAATTTCAAATATTTAATTTAAAATAAATAATCATATTATATTATTTTATTCAAAATCAAATATCAACTAACACCCTCCATTTAGTGATTAACAACATAATTAAATAATCTTATTATTTAATTTATTTAATCACCATTATTCATTAATTAAATAATCCCATTATTCAATTAATTCCCGAATAAATACGTGTCACTTTCGTAACACAATTAATTGGACAATCCAATTAATTAACCGTGACCCTTGTTACCTAAATCGATCGGGCTAGCAAGGGGACCTAATGGACCCACAGTGTTTTGAGCTCCAATAATCCTTAGAAATTATTAATTAAACTCTTTAATTAATATTTCATGATTATTAACTTCGGTGTTATTCCACTAAAAACCCGAAGCTACACTCTCTCAATTGTAGTCGTTTTTACACAAACCAATAACTCTCGGTGTCCATCGATATAGCTATTACATATGGTATAATCCTCCACAAGTAGTTCATAATTAGAGCTGAGTCATAATGTCCGTTATACCCCTCCAATCATATCTTTCTATTAAGTACCATTGATTCTCTAATGAACAATAAATCCTACATTCCTTACGGAATTAGGAGAGCGCTCATATTGTTCAAGCCCTGAATCAACCCTTAAGGGAACTACCATTTACTTCTCACAAGAAGGAGTGGATTCCACTATTGTGTACAAATCTTCCCAGCCACAAGCCAAACCGCGATCCCAACATACGGAGTATATTGATTGGGAATGCAACTCCGACCTCACCCATGGTATATCAAAGACCACGATCTAACCTGAAGGAGTCGATAAGACACTCAGGATTAAGATCACCCACATATAGCCATCATTAGTTGATATATATAAATCTCATCGGTAAACGGATCTTAGTGAGAGATTCATATAGATCATGTCCCAGTCCTATATGATCACATCATACAAGGTGCCTCCATTCTCATATCTACATATGAATGATCCAGGATAGGATCACCGTACACTACGAAATAGACCGCAGCTGTAGATTAACCACAAATAAAGTTCCCAGCTTTATTTGCTATCTACGGACTCTTTAGATTACTCGTTTCAAACTGAATCCATCTATATATAACACTCATATACTCAGTTCGAAATTACATCCGGCAATCTTGGATGTTAAGTGCACATGTTATATAAAGTATGACACAAAATGAATGAATATACTACTTATTTTATTTATGTTCAAATTCTATTTACATATTACAAGCTTTAGGGCAAAAACCCCAACAAAAGGCCCATTAAACACAAGGATATGAACCAAGGCCAATTTAGCAACTAAATGCCTGAACTGACATTTTCTACTATTTAGGGCTAAAATCCCTAATCACTCAAATCAATCAATACATGGTATTTCAAATCATCCATCAATCAATCAACAATCATGGGCAACTAAATTCCTATTCTAAATTACATCTACTTCTAAACCCATTCATGGACACATATTGATTTCTAACCATCCACAAACATACATATCATAACAAGAGCTTAAAACACATAAATCAAAGAGCAAAACAAAACCCAAACAAATTCATGAACAAAAATACATATATAGCACATGTGAAAGGTTTACAATATTCCCAAATTCGGGTTGCACATTAAAGAAAACAAGAAATACAAGAAATACAAGAAATGAGTAAAAATGAGACAACCTTTGAAACAAACCCTCCAAATAAGCTCCTAGCTTTCCTAGCTCAGAATTGGTCCAAGAACCACTCATATTTCCTTGTAATCTACTCTAAGATGGATGGAGAAGGTGTAAAATGGTGTGGTGGAGGTGTATAGTGAGCTCTTATGGAGGAAAAACCTCCATTGGAGCTTGAATCACTCCTTCTTTGGTGGAGAAGGTGGAAGAGATGAGAAAATAGAAGAAAGGGGTAGAGAAGGGTTTGAGGAGGGGAAGAGTTATCTGAAGAATGAGGAGAAAATGAGGTATTTATAGTGTTGGAGGTTAGGGAAAGAATTGGGAGTGAAAGGACAAGATTGCCCCTCAAAAATGGTCTGGAAAACAAGTTTGATAGTGCTACAAGCGACTTGTGAGGCGACTTGTGGGAAGTCGTCTAACCGTCTAGTGAAGAATTTCCAACAACGCGCACATTTACAAAAATAGCCATAACTTCCTCTAGAAAACCCAGAATTGCAATCTATAAAAAGCACTGGAAAGTAGACATCCGGGGCTTTATGAAAATAGGTAATAGGAAATGTAGTTCATTCTAAGGAGGGAGATATGGCCCCCAAAAGTTGAGTGTACTGCACGGTATCCAAATCAATCCAAATAACCTCCAAACTCTTCAATTAAGCTCAAATACCTTCTGTAGGGAACATGGACCTACACAAGGCTCACAAACATATTAAACACACAACAAAAGCTCGAAAACAAGAATAAAAGCTAGGAAATGGGGACCCTAAAAGGTGTATTTATCGGTACGATCAAGCTTCCTCTTCTTCTTGAATCTTCTTCTCCTTCGAATTTCTTCAACTCCCTTTTGCCCAAAAACGTGAAGTGAAAATACATAAAGTGTGTCTAATACAACCTAGAGGGGGGGGGGGGGGGGGGGGGTGAATAGGTTTTAGTTGATTTATTACCAACTTTTCGACTTAATCAATTTTAATAATCCTACTCCATATTAACAATCAATCAATCCAATATAAATATGCGGAAAACAATAAAAACACAAGGATTGATTTACGTGAGAAACCCTCCAACTAGGCAAAACTCACGGGCTATCCTTCTAGCCACATACGGTCCTCAAATCCACTATTTGAACGAAAGTTTACAACCTAGGTTGACCTCAAGTCACACCTACTTGGTCACTAACCCTTTCACTCTACCCAACGGGCCTTTAATAGTGATTCTTGACCACAAGCTTGTGCACTAACCCACTTAGTCACAAAGCTTAACAATCAATGAAGAGGTTAAACAACCTAAGTGAATATGTAAAAGATATTCAAGTATGCAATTAATGCTAGGCAACAATAAATGCTTATCTAAGGATTTAAAGATGTCAATAAATGTAAATCCTAGATATCAATATCTAAATGCAAATGCATGAAGATTTAGCTAGAAGGGTAAAATCGTCCTAAATGCTAGCTATTAATGAACAAGGCTCTCAACCAACACACAACAACTCAATCATGTTATAAATGCCAATAAACATAAAGATATGCAATAAAATCACATAAAAGAGCTAACCCTAGGCAAACAAGAACATAAATAAATACAAAGAGATTTAGGGCATGTTCAAGTTACCTAGTCAATGAAAGCAAGAAGAATCCATGATAAGATAATGCTTGAAGAGGTTAAATGCACATGGATTTGTGTTTGGTTGAGTAAAGATGAGTTCTTGGGAGTTTCTCTCTCTAAGGGAAGCTTGGCCTATCAAAAATGGCTTCTTGAACTCAAAAAAACGAGCAAGGAAGAAGATAGAGCATATATAAGGGAGCCCTAGTTGAAACAGCGTCGTTTTGAACTTAGGGCACAAAATCCTGACAATACCCCTAGATGGACCGCGTCGCAGGCAAGTGTCCAGACCGCGGTACACACAGCAGTGCACCGTCTGGACAACAACGCGGTGCAGGGCGCTGTGCATGCAGGTGCACATGCCGCGGTAAGGGCAACAGAGGCTTTCTGGACAACACCGCGACTTGGGTCGCTTTGCATGCAAGAGTACAGGAAGCGGTACATGAAGCATGACTCTGCTGAGGTATACCGCTCTGTATGCCGCGGTGCGAGCATGTCTTGCCAAGCGGTCTAGGCCGCGCTAAGAGAAGAAATTCTCTTTTCTAGGCAAACTCAACACACTAAGAGATGTGCAAAATGTGCAAGTGTGGAGTGTGAAAAGAGGACATACAATACATCATTCAATTACATGAAGGTAGGAACATAATGCATGCAAATGAGTGTGTGCAACTAGATCTCTTCAAAGAAAGTTAAACTAGTGAGATACTTTTGAAGTGCTCTTTGAGAGAGATGATGTCCTTGAAGCTTGATCACACTCAAGAGGCCTAAATTACCTCTACAAAGAATAATCCCCAATGTGGTTTGTCAATGAAATAAGCCAATCAAAATATGAGGAACTTACAATCTCCCCCTTTGGCTATTTCGTGACAAAACCACCACTCACAAATCATCCTCACAAAAAAAGTAAAAACTAAAGGTCAACAAAGAGATATTCTACATTACAAAAAGATACCTAGATACTAGGTCTTCAAAACTTCAAGATCTTGTAGAATAGCCATCCCTACAAAACAATGAGACTACACTTTCCAAGACAAGTGTATGTGAGGTGATCAAGAGAGATAAATAAATAAGACCAATTTGCATAATAAAAGAAAACTACAACATGCAACATGCAAATGCTCTCCCTATATAGGTTACTCCCCCTCAACGGGACAATCTCTCGAAATATGCAATCCCCTTAAATAAAACCACATTACTCCCCCTTTTTGTCATGAGATAGGCAAAGAGTATTCCCCAACCGAGTCACTTTAGCAAAGAGAGCTATTTGCAAGATAAGTGCATAATCATATACAACAACTTTATGCAACTCAATTAATTGAGAGAGAATCATTGAGGGTTATTGTTTAGAAGAAAATGTGTGACTTAGTTGCTTTGGATGTAAGACATGTAACATCATGGTTCAAGCAAATGGTTTTTGGCAAAGCAAACATCAAAAGGGTTTCCAAAAGAATTCAAACCAATTTATACCCTTTTGGTATAAGCAAACAAGATATAGTTTATCAAAATGAATTTCAATTTAAAGAGCAACTAAATCAAACTTTATGAGCAAAACAAGACATGAGTGACTTTTGCACCCTTTTTGATTTTTCCGGGTGGGATACCCGTATGATAGTAGTCTTGTTCAACTAATAAAGAGAGAGAGAAGATACCCTTATTGGGTTTAGTCTTCTCATTTGCTTTCATACATATTTTGCACTAGAGCAATCAAAAACATTTCATGCATATTATTTTAAGCATGTCATTAAAAGTTCTCATGTCATGGAGTTAAATTATGGGTCATTCAAGTGTACTTTCCCAATCAAAATCTCCTAGTCCAAAAATGCATTTTTGAACATAGAGGTGACATGGATTACAAATCAAGCAAGGCACACTTATTAAATAAAAAGCCATATAAGAATATATATAAGCACAACCAAGAATACTCAAGCAATTAATAAAGAAGCATAAAGTTGATCAAGTTTTTGCTTATTCCAACATGCAAGGTTGCTCTCTTTGCTTGAGTTTCCCATAAGGGGTCAATCACCAAAACACATCAAGTCATATGACAAATTCCAATAGACCTACTAAGTGACTTGAACCTAGTTGAGTCTAAGGGCTTTGTAAATAAATCCGCTAGTTGATCATTAGTGCCCACATGCTCAAGTGCAATGCATTTGTTTTCAACTAGTTCTCTAATGAAATGATGCCTAATGCCTAATGTCTATATGCTTTGTCCTAGAGTGCTGAACCGGATTCTTTGAAATGTTAATTGCACTCATGTTATCACAATAAAGGGTAATAATACCTTGATCAAAGCCGTAATCCACAATCATTTGTTTCATCCAAAGGAGTTGTGTGCAAGCACTCCCGGCGGCTATGTATTCCGCTTCAGCTGTGGATAGAGAGATGGAATTTTACTTTTTGCAAAACCATGAGACCAAGTTGTTGCCTAGGAAGAAGCAACCGCCCGATGTACTCTTTCTATCATCACAATTTCCTGCCCAATCTGCATCACTAAAGCCAACTAAGCTAGCATTAGTGTCAAAAGAGTACCATATCCCATAGTTGGATGTCCCATTCACATAACGAATGATTCTCTTCACGGATGAGAGATGGGATTCCTTGGGATCCGCTTGGTACCTAGCACACACACCCACACTAAAGGCTATATCGAGCCTACTTGCGGTCAAGTAAAGCAAGCTACCAATCATGCCCCGATAAAGACTTTGTTCCACACTCTTGCCACTAGCATCCTTGCTTAGTTTCAAGGTGGTACTCATGGGTGTGTCACAATGTTTGACATTCTCAAGGCCAAATTTCTTCACTAGGTTTTTAGCATACTTAGCTTGGGATATGAAAATCCCATCATGCAATTGCTTGATTTGCAAACCTAGGAAGTAATTAAGCTCCCCAATAAGACTCATCTCAAACTCATGAGACATGACATCAACAAATTTTTGGACTTTGGATTTGTTGGTGGAGCCAAACACAATATCATCAACATAATTTTGAGCTATGAAAAGCTCATCTTTGTTCCTCTTGATGAATAAAGTTTTGTCAACACTACCCCTAGTGTAGTCATTGTCAACAAGAAATTGAGTAAGGCGCTCATACCAAGCCCTAGGTGCTTGTTTCAACCCATATAAAGCCTTCTTGAGGCTATAGACATGATTGGGGTGGTGTGGATCCATAAACCCCGTGGGTTGCTCAACAAACACCTCCTCATGCAAGAAACCATTGAGGAATGCACTCTTAACATCCATTTGATGCAATTTGAACTTGTGCACACATGATATGGACAAAAGAAGCCTTATGGACTCAAGACGGGCAACCGGAGCAAAAGTCTCCTCAAAGTCAATACCCTCAATTTGAGAGTATCCTTGTGCTACAAGTCTAGCCTTGTTGCGCACAATGTTGCCATTTTCATCTGACTTGTTCCTATATACCCATTTGGTGCCTATGACATTAGTATCCTTGGGTCTAGGAACAAGAGTCCAAACCTCATTTCTTTCAAATTGGTTTAGCTCTTCTTGCATGGCAAGAACCCAAAATTCATCATTCAAGGCTTCATCAACCTTTTTGGGTTCAATTTGCGAGGTGTAACAAGTATAGCTAATTTGATTAGCTATTTGACGCCTAGTCCTAACACCCTCATTCATATCTCCAAGAATGTCATTCTTATTGTGGAGATGTCTAACCCATGGAGCGGGTTCTTTAGAGTCCAAAGATGGATTTCTATCAAGAGGTTGGATGACCACTTCATCAAGACTTGACTTCACATCAATTGAAGTCTCACCATTCTTCTCCAAGAAATGATCATCAAGCACAATGACCTCCTCATCATGGTCTCTAGTCTTAGGCCTACAATCAGCTATGACGACATTAGATGATTCCATGACACTCCGAGTTTTTAAATTGAAAACTCTATAGGCCTTACTATTAAGGGCATAGCCAATAAAAATCCCCTCATCACTCTTGGCATCAAACTTGCCAAGTTGATCTCGGTCATTTAGAATGTAGCATTTGCTCCCAAATGAGTGGAAGTAGCTAATATTTGGCTTCCTACCCTTCCATAATTCATAGGAGGTTTGCCTAGTACCGGGCCTTAGGAAGACTCTATTTCCTATGTAGCAAGCCGTATTGACGGCCTCGGCCCAAAGGTTCCTAGGGACATTGTTGCTAAGCAACATCACACGGCCCATCTCTTGAAGGACCCTATTCTTCCTCTCAACAACCCCATTTTGTTGAGGAGTTCTAGGAGCCGAAAACTCATGGGAAATGCCTAAGCTATTGCAATAGCTTTCAAAACAAGCATTTTCAAATTCCCTCCCATGGTCACTCCTAATTCTTTTAATGCTTTTAATGTGTGAGTTCTTTTCATTTTGAATTTTAGTGCAAAGCATTTTAAATTTTTCAAAAGTTTCAGATTTTTCTCTAAGAAAATATGTCCATGTAAATCTAGAGAAATCATCAACACAAACAAAAATGTATCTCTTGCCGCCGAGACTCTCGGTTTGCATGGGACCCATAAGGTCCATATGTAGAAGCTCTAATGGCTCCTTGGTGGTGAGATACTTGCCTTTCTTGTGCATACTTTTGGTTTGTTTTCCTTGTTGACAAGGTCCACACACGCCATCGACTTTCTTCCCAAGCTTAGGAAGGCCACGCACAACCTTGAACTTATCTAAGATCCTCAAATCTCGATAGTTCATGTGGCCAAGTCTTTGATGCCATAACTCAATTTCCTCACATTTGGACATATTGCAAGAGATAGCACTAGCTTCAAGACAATAGCAATTGTCACTAGATCTCTTTCCTTTTAGCAAGGTTTGTCCATTTGGCATTAAAATAGAGCAATCATTTTTATTAAACAATACAGAGAGTCCATCATCATTAAGATGAGAAATGCTTATGAGATTGGCTTGCAAGCCATCAACAAGTAGAGCATTGGACAAGGAGGGTAAATCGGGAATGGAAATAGTTCCTTTCCCTATGACTTTCTTTCTAGATCTATCACCAAAGGTGACAAATCCTCCATCCTCCAAGACAAGGGATTTAAAGAAGCTCTTGTTCCCCGTCATATGCCTAGAACACCCACTATCCAAATACCAAGTGTTAGAGGCATTTGCCTTCAAGGCAATTTGAGCCACATAGCAAGAATAGTTATTCCTTCTAATCCACCTAGGTGTAATGTTCTCATTCCTAGTGGTATTAGTCACATTGGCTCTAGATTTCCTAGGATCATGCAAATTTGCTCTAGATTTCCTAGGAACATGCATTTTAGCTCTAGCTCTATTTCTTTCAATCATGCTCTTGATTCTACACATTTCAATGTATTTGAAGCAATTAGGTCTAATGTGACCATCAACACCACAAAAGTGACAAGTGGGAATAAAATAAGAAGACATACCATGCCCTTGTGAGTACAAAGGGGCTTTCCCACGCATTTGAGCTTGTCTTTGGTGTTGGATTGGTTCTCTTCTTCTTTGTTGTTGAGTTGGAATGAATTGCTTCCTTAGTTGACCTTGCATGAATTGCTTTTTGGCTTGATGGTATTTCGGTTGAGGGAAACTTGCTTGATGCACCCTTGTTGATTGAGCTTGAGCTTGTTTCCCTTGTGCTACCTTGACTTGAGGATCTTTAGAGCACTCTCCTAGTTCGATATTCTTCCTAGGATATTGTGGGGGTGGAGGCTCTTTGTTATCCAAACTCTTAACAAATACAATCTTGCTTGAGGATGAGGTCTCCTTGTCATCTTCATAACCAAGACCTTTCTTATCACTTGGCCTCTTGCCAACTCCTAACATGTGGTCAAGTTTATTCGTGCTTGAAGTCATCTTAGCAATGATCTCTCTAGCTTCTTCAAGCTCCTTTTCCATCAATTCCTCATTCCTTTTGGCTATCTTCACTTCTTTATTTAAGTGAGTAGCTTCAGTGGATAGCTTGAGATTCTCTTCTTTTAGCCTTTGAATCTCTTTCTTCATCTTCAATCTTGAGCTTTGAAAATGCTCAATGAAGCCTTCAAGATCCATTCCTCCTACATCCATATTTGTTGAATGGGATGAAGAGCCACCATCGCTAGAGTCATCTTCACTTTGTTTCTCTTCCTCTTCATCATCTATTGCTTCCTTACTTTTGAGAGAAGATGCGAAGGCAATAAAGTTTGCCACATGATCCTCATCATCTGAGGATTCTCCTTCTTCTTCCAAGTCATCACCATCGCTCCACGTGGCGGCCATGGCCTTTCCTTTCTTCTTATTTTTCAAATTTCCACAATCCGTGGAGATGTGTCCGAAACCTCCACATTCGAAGCATTGAATCCCTTTTCTTGTGGGTTTGTCTTCACTTGACTCAAACTTCTTGAAAGGAGTCTTCTTCTTTATTTCCTTTCCTTTGGATCCAAATCCCCTCTTCTCAAAATTGATGAACTTCTTGAATCTTTTCACCATGAGGGCCATTTCTTCATCTGAGTCTTCTTCCTCCTTCTCAACCTTAGAAGTCTTCAGAGCAATGTTCTTTTGCTTCTTTTGAGGTGTAGGTGTGGGAGTCCATCTAGACTCATATGCTAGAAGCCTTCCAATGACTTCACTTGGCTTCATATTCTTGTAGTCACTATTCTCCTCAAGAGACGTCACTTTTGACTCAAATCTTGCTGGAAGCGACCTCATAATTTTTTGCTTGATCCTCCTATCCAAATAGGGATCACCAAGTTGATGGCTTTGATTGACTATGTCCATCATCTTCACTTGAAAGTCGTTGAAGCACTCATCCTCCTCCATCCTAATTTGCTCGAATTGTGTTTGGAGGACTTGAAGCTTGGAGTCCTTGACCACCTCGGTTCCCTCATGGGCCGTCTCTAGAATCTCCCATGCCTCTTTTGCAATTCTTGTTGTTTGGATCAATTTGTACTGATTGTCATCCATTGCACAGAGAATAGCATGCATAGCCTTGTTGTTCCACTTGGATGCTTCAAACTCTTGAGTTGACCTTTCCGACTTTGGCTTGGGAACTACACTTTCGTCTTCAAAAGTCTTTTCCGGAAGAGAGTAGCCATCTTCAATTGCCATCCATGCTCGGTCATTTATTTGGCAAATGTAAGACTCCATCTTGCTTTTCCAAGAGGCATAGTTTATTCCGGTGAGCAAAGGGGGTCTTGTGCTAGAGGCTCCCTCATTACCACTTCCGTTCCCACTCATAGTGTTTGGGTATGAATGAGATGAATGTTTATGATGCAACAAACACAAACAAAATGCAAGACACACAACAAGCAAGGATCACCTAAGTGTATCTAGGAACCCGCTCTGATACCAATTGAAAATACACAAAGTGTGTCTAATACAACCTAGGGGGGGGGGGGGGGGGGTGAATAGGTTTTAGTTGATTTATTACCAACTTTTCGACTTAATCAATTTTAATAATCCTACTCCATATTAACAATCAATCAATCCAATATAAATATGCGGAAAACAATAAAAACACAAGGATTGATTTACGTGAGAAACCCTCCAACTGGGCAAAACTCACGGGCTATCCTTCTAGCCACATATGGTCCTCAAATCCACCATTTGAACGAAAGTTTACAACCTAGGTTGACCTCAAGTCACACCTACTTGGTCACTAACCCTTTCACTCTACCCAACGGGCCTTTAATAGTGATTCTTGACCACAAGCTTGTGCACTAACCCACTTGGTCACAAAGCTTAACAATCAATGAAGAGGTTAAACAACCTAAGTGAATATGTAAAAGATATTCAAGTATGCAATTAATGCTAGGCAACAATAAATGCTTATCTAAGGATTTAAAGATGTCAATAAATGTAAATCCTAGATATCAAAATGCAAATGCATGAAGATTTAGCTAGAAGGGTAAAATCGTCCTAAATGCTAGCTATTAATGAACAAGGCTCTCAACCAACACACAACAACTCAATCATGTTATAAATGCCAATAAACATAAAGATATGCAATAAAATCACATAAAAGAGCTAACCCTAGGCAAACAAGAACATAAATAAATACAAAGAGATTTAGGGCATGTTCAAGTTACCTAGTCAATGAAAGCAAGAAGAATCCATGATGAGATAATGCTTGAAGAGGTTAAATGCACATGGATTTGTGTTTGGTTGAGTAAAGATGAGTTCTTAGGAGTTTCTCTCTCTAAGGGAAGCTTGGCCTATCAAAAATGGCTTCTTGAACTCATAAAAATGAGCAAGGAAGAAGATAGAGCATATATAAGGGAGCCCTAGTTGAAACAGCGTCGTTTTGAACTTAGGGCATAAAATCCCGTCAATACCGCTAGATGGACCGCGTCGCAGGCAAGTGTCCAGACCACGGTACACACAGCAGTGCACCGTCTGGACAACAACGCGGTGCAGGGCGCTGTGCATGCAGGTGCACAGGCCGTGGTAAGGGCAACATAGGCTTTCTGGACAACACCGCGACTTGGGTCGCTTTGCATGCAAGAGTACAGGAAGCGGTACATGAAGCATGACTCTGCTGAGGTATACCGCTCTGTATGCTGCGGTGCGAGCATGTCTTGCCAAGCGGTCTAGGCCGCGCTAAGAGAAGAAATTCTCTTTTCTAGGGCAAACTCAACACACTAAGAGATGTGCAAAATGTGCAAGTGTGGAGTGTGAAAAGAGGACATACAATACATCATTCAATTACATGAAGGTAGGAACATAATGCATGCAAGTGAGTGTGTGCAACTAGATCTCTTCAAAGAAAGTTAAACTAGTGAGATACCTTTGAAGTGCTCTTTGAGAGAGATGATGTCCTTGAAGCTTGATCACACTCAAGAGGCCTAAATTACCCTTACAAAGAATAATCCCCAATGTGGTTTGTCAACGAAATAAGCCAATCAAAATATGATGAACTTACATGAAGTAATGATGGATGTGATGAGTAGGTATGGTAGATGTGTTGGATTTTAGGGAAATGTGGTGTCTTGGTAGTTTTCTTGGAAGTTGGGTTGAAGATGAAAGGATGAGGTGTTTAGGGATATTCTTGGGTAGAGAGTGGTGGTTAGGTATGAAAATAGCAAAAGATTATATAGGAGAGTGAATTAGGTCAGGGGTAAAAATGTCATTTTACTGATTTAATGCCTTTTATGTGCAAAGGAGCAACTTTGGGGCGACCTGGTGAGGAAAATATGCAAGTCGCTTTGCTCTCTGGCTGAAACGATGAAGTGCTGACCCGAGAGAGATGCGACCTTAAGGCGACTTAGCTGATGTCGCCCTGAGGTCGATTTTGCTACTGTTTGATGAAGCCAAACTCGCAAGGATAGCGACCTTGGGGAGATTTAGCTAAGGTCTCCCTGAGGCTGCTTTCTTATCTGGTGGAGAGTCCCTTGAGCCAAGAGAATAGCAACCTTGGGGCGACTTAGTGGAGGTCGCCCTGAGGTCGTTTTTGCATATATTTTGGCCATTTGTGCATTTTCTGCTCCACTTCAACTCCATCTTAGACCATTAAGCTCTAATTTTAACTTAAGCTTGCACAACTTATTTATATGGTTAAAAACTAGGTTTTACCCGAGAGATGAACACAATTTGACAAGAATTTGGGCTACATTATATGTAGAAGTGGGGCAGTCAAATACAAGTAACTATAATGTATCGTTGAGTATTCTTAGGGTCCAAAAGAACTGCTGCCTGCGAATGGCTTCCTCTCACTACAAACCTCAACAATCTGCAAAATAATTTTTGAGGTAGAGAAGGTGTATGGAATGATTTTGACAGAGTTTTCACTAAAAAAATGAGAATTTGTGTGTAATTGAAATGTAACTTTACCTATTTACAGGTGAAGTGTAATTGATCATTTATTTCCCCTTCATCAATAATTGGGCAATTATGGCCTATTAAGGACATTTAATACTTTGTTTAGCAAGTTATTTGTTTGTTGAGAATGTGTATTAGTTTTAGTTTCAGGTAGTTACTGGAACATTAATACATCATTCATTGGCATTTATTGAGGCCTGATCTGTTTTCTTTATTGCTGGATCACCTGATCAATTCCTTATATATGTTGAAGTCTTGAATATTTGAATGACTGGCCTCTGTGAGGAGAAAAACTTTAATTGAACAACAGTATATATGTGGAGAAAAACTTACTTGCACCCAGTGCACCAATCAGCACATGCTGATTGGTGCACCAGAGCCGCTCAAAATTTGACACCTGTTTTTGTAGTGTTGCTCAAGTCAACAACTCATCCAACTGATCCAACTAAGCTTTTATCACTTATCACACAAGACAAAATCTCATCTCTCACGTGTTTAAACTTTTCTTTAAATTTATATATCATTTTTTCTCATAAAATTTTCCCTCTTCTCACTCTTCTCTGTTTCATCTCAAAAATATTTCCCTCATTTTCTATTAAAATGTAAACCTATTGCTTTCTCTTTTTCTCTTCCCTATTGTCAGTCTCTTAAAACTTGCATTTCATCTCTCTTCAATTCACACATTCAAAGGTTTAGGGATTTGAAAGGTAAACTTTTGGGATGTTTCTGATGAAATTTTAACTTATTTTAGTTTTTAAATAACTTTTGAACACATATTATCATATTGTAATCTAGAGTAGGATCAGGTATATGCATGATATTTGGAGAAATTTTTGTACAGGACAGAGTTTTTTTTTTAAGAAGAATTTTGTATGTTAGAGTAGTATTAATTTTTATTTTTAAATATGTATTAATTGAATGTTGAGAGAAAAGATTAAGAGCTATTTTTTTTTTTCCTAAAGAAAATTAGAAAGAAAAGTATACTATTTATGGTATTTAAGAATTTTTTAAGTAATTTCTGATTATTATTTAAATTGATAAATATTGTTGTTTTTTTGTTGTTGTTTGAACTAATAAATATTGTTGGTTTTTTGTTGTTGTTTGAATTGATAAATAATGTTGGTATTTTTTCCATGACTAGATTGATATTAGAGAATGGATCATTCAAACAGTGAACAAGAAAAAGAAAATATAAGTGATGCAGGGGAAATGGTTGTGCAAGAAGACAATGATATCAAAGTAGGAATGGAGGTACAATCTGATTCTGAAGCTTATAATTTATATAATTCATATGCTTTGAAAAAAGGGTTTAGTGTTCGTAAAGAGCGTATCCGAAAAGACGGATCAAACAATATTAGACAACGAGAGTTGTGTGTTCAAAACAAGGGTTTTATATGTATGAAGAACCAGGTGAAATGGATAAATTGAATAGGTTAGAGACAAGAACATGATGTGAGGCTTTTGTACGATTCACTGTTAATAATGGAACATGGACTATTTCTTGTCTCAACTCAAGTCATAATCATGAATTAGCCAAACCTGAAGAAAGACAATTTTTGAGATCAGGTCGAAAAATACCAGATAGACATGGTTCTGTCATTAGTTCCATGGTTGATGCTGGAATAGGGCAAACAAAATCGTATTTTTTTTGGCAAACGAAGCGGGTGGTTCTGAAAATCTTGGTTTCCTTAGGAAAGATGCAACGAACAACCTACAAAAAAAAGAATAAAATGATGGAAGCGGGGGATGCACAAACTTTACTAAACCATTTCAAGTGCAAACAATGTAAGGATGGTAAATCAAAGTTGGATTATGATTGTTTTGGTGATGTTGTATGCTTTGACACTACTTTTAGAACCAACAAGTATAACTTGATTTGTGCTCCGTTTGTGGGAGTTAATCATCACCGGAAGAATGTGCTATTTGGTTGTGCTTTTTTGTTAAATGAGAGTACGAAATCATTTGTTTGGTTGTTTGAGTCTTTTTTGGAGTCGATGGGAAATAAACAACCAAAAACTATTTTCACAGATCAAGATAAAGCAATGGAGAATGCAATAGCAAAAATATTTCAAAATGCACGTCATCGATTATGTACTTGGCACATTTCCAAGAATGCTACACAACATCTTGCTAGCCATTATGCTAACCCTGAGTTCAAGAGATTGTTTAACGAGTGTTTTTATGGGTGTCTTAGTGAAATGGAATTTGAAGCCTCTTGGAATGATATGATCAATAAATTCAACCTTCAGAGTCATTCATGGCTTCAAACATTGTATTCACTTAGAGAGAAATGGTGTTCAGCTTATAGTTTAGATATTTTTTCAGCAAATATTAAATCCACCCAACGCAGTGAGAGCACAAATAATGTTTTCCATCAAATTTCCACAAAAACGATGGATCTCATTAAGTTTGTTCAGCATTGTGAGAAAAAAACAAAAGAAATGCGCTTGGCGGAGTTAAAGGATGATTATCGTTGTAAAAAAGGTGTATCTCATCTCAAGATATCGAGTGGAATATTAAGCCATGGAGTTCAAGTGTACACTAACAAGATGTTTAAATTTTTTCAAACAGAGTTAATGGGCTGCATGGGAGTAAGGATGAAAGAGGTTTCTGTCGATCGAGAGGTGCATATCTATGAAGCGATTGAAGAAGGCAAACAAAGAGTTTTTGAAGTTCAATATAATTCACTTACTTTAACTGTTTCATGTTGTTGTAAGTTATTCGAATCTATGGGAATATTGTGCCGTCATACTTTAAAAGTATTTGATTTCAACAATCTCATCAGCATTCCATCGGAATACATATTGAAGAGGTGGACTAAAGATGCAAAAAGAGGAATTTCGGTGACTTGTGATAGATTGGCACCTTCAGGTAGTAATGAAAAGTCCATTCACTCATTACGCCTTAGTGAATTGATACATGCAGGAAATAATCTTTACAGTATAGCTTCCTTGACTGAGTCTTGAACTAAAATTGTGAAAGAAAAAGTAGCAGAGTTAATAAAGCTACTTGAGCAAGACAAAGAAACTACTACTGCATTGGAATGCTTGAAAAAAAATAAATGAGCAACCAAGTACTGATGTTGTTGGTAATGAGATACCAATTTTGAATCCACCGATTGTAAGGACTAAAGGACTCACTAATGCTCGATTGAAAAGCAATTTGGAGAAGCGGAAAATGAAGGTGACAAAAGGTATAAAGAAATAAAGAAATATATGAATATATATATATATATATCTTTATAAATTTTGTGATATATAATTTGTGTTTTATTTTTTAAATGTATATAAATATGTAGGCAAACGAAATCAAGATGTTAGCAGTGCATCTCAAGTCACACCTGCATCTCATCATGCAAACCTTAATCAATCGGTTCATCATATTGGTGATTCTCACAATTTAATCTTTAATCAAGTGTGCATTTAATGTTTTGCAAACTATTTTAACACTATATACTTAATGAAATATAAATATCTATTACTATTTTAACACCATATTTCTTGTTATAGGATTCCCTGAGTATGCCAATAAATTCCAGCTTTAGCTTTACCAGGATGCTTCAAGAAAGTAACAAAACGTCTCATTCGAATCAGGTATGTCTTAGAGATGTTGAATATTTATAACATTCTATTTTTTTTTCTGTGTGTGCGTTGTTTTTTGTTAAAACCAGATGTTGAATAACATTAGATTCAGTATTTATAACACACTTCCAGAAAGTAACCAGGTGTATATGTCCGAGAGGTGTTGAACATTTATCAGGATGTTTTTTTTTTCCTTGACAAATGATCATTGCAGGATTTTTCATCAACTACAAATCCTATGTTTGGACAGTGGCCTTCATTAACACAGGTGTGTCATTTTTTTAATTTTTTTTTTATGGAAACGATTAATTATATTTGAATTGTAATATAAACAATTGGTATGCAGGAATTGAACTTTTGTGGATTAAATCTGTTCCACAGTCAACAAAGCCATTTCAATTCTTAGGAAGTGAAGGATATCTAAATTTGACTCCACGAAATTCTAAATATAAGTTGCTGGGGACGTTTTGGCTAGTATGTGTAAAGAATTTCCAACAATTGCTGTAACTTCTTTTTGTCTTAGAGTCATTCATGGCTTCAAATATCTGTTAATGTAGATTGTGTTTATTTTTGAAGACACTAATTGGTTGAAATTTAGTTTATACTAAACATTTCAGCTTAATTGGGATTAATTCCATTTTAGCTTATTTGGAATTGTATGGTTAAACACTTGAACATACAAATGTTGTTATGTTGAATTGTTGAAATTATGGTGCACTCATTTTAGCTAATGCTAGTATTGTTAGCTCAAGTGTTGTTGGTCAATCTGATATTGTTAGTAAGCTTATCGTCAATCAAATATTTTTCCCTCCAGAAAACCTCCATTGAAGCTCCATTAAAGCTTTACTAAAAAGCTTTAGAAATTTTATTTCAGGCCTTTTATCAAACACTTTTAACTCATTATTAACAACTTGTTTTCTCTTTGTTTACAACCAGCAACAACAACTCCACAATTCACATCAACTTCACAATTCACAGGATATATTTACAAATATGCAGGATATATTTACAATTCACATCAACTTCACAATTCAGATGATAGATTCAAATAGTGTTAAAATAGTATGCTTGGTCCTAATTTACATTCCAATAGAATAATTTTTTTTTTCAAACGATATATTCAATAAAGCCAAAAGCAAGAAGAATCAACAGCACAACACCAACCAAAAACATCAACAGCTCAATGAGCCAACAACCACCCCAAAAGCTAAACAAAAAATGCAAGAAGACTAAGGAAAAATGACAGACAGGCAGACAGCCCAAAATAAGTAACACCAAAGCAACGACCCTAACCACAAGCAGCGCAAAAAACCCAACAAGAGACAAACATCAATTGAAATCCTTCGGTGAGATGTTGGCAGTTTTAATACCTGTTCAAAAGTTCTTCAAAAATTAAAATTAGTTAAACTTTCATCAAAAACATCCCAAACGTTTACCTTTTAAATCCCTAAATCTTTGAATTTGTCAAATTGAAGATAGATGAAATTCAAGTTTTCAGAGACAATGACAGTACGGAAGACAAATCAATCGGTTTACATTTTAATAGAAAAGTAGGGAATTTTTTTTGAGATGAAACGGAGAGGAGAGGAGTGAGAAGAGGGAAAATTTTGTGAGAATAAAATGATATATAAAGTTCTAGAAGAGTGTAAACACGTGAGAGATGAGATTTTGTCTTGTGTGATAACTGATAAAAGCTTAGTTGGATAAGTTGGATGAGTTGTTGACTTGAGCATCAGTACAAAAACAGGTGTCAAATTTTGAGTGGCTCCGGTGCACCAATAAGCATGTGCTGATTGTTGCACCGGGTGCAAGTAAGTTTTTCTCATATACGTGAGTCCAATCCTAAAAGGATAAATTGCACCCACATCCCCTAAGGTTTGGTATGAGTGCAGTCAAATAACAAAGAGTCATTATTCTACACTCAGACCCCCTAGAATTAACGGTGGTTAGTGAGACTGTTACTCTGATATAGTTTGACTTCGGAAATGTCCTACATGCCCTTAATAGATGTTAATGAAGTTGCAATCTAGTGTAGTTGGGAGCATAATTTAACAAGATATTCTTGCTCTAGATTAAGTATGAAAAAAATGTGTATATATATATATTTAAAAAAAAATCATTTTATTGTTGTATAATAATTATTTGTCACTGCACTCTGCATTGCAACAATAAAAATCATTTGACATCCATTAAAAAAAATCATTTGACATATATGAAAAAATCATTTGACGTATATAAAGGGTTACTGTCGGTCTATCTATTATGTGAAGAAAAATTGGTTTTTTCTTGTTGATGAATTGTTTGTCACCGATGTTTTATTATATGAAAAAATAAAATCATCTTTTGTTGACAAATTGTTTCTTTTCAAATATGAAAACTTCGAACATCTCTGATTGAGTTAAGAAAAGTAAGTGACAAGAAAAATTCCATAATATCAAAAATAAAAAAAAAAACATTTTGATAACCAAAGCACTGAAAAAGCAATTACAAGACAAAAATAACATATAACATAATCTTCTGCTATATGCATAAAATTAACATAAACTGAAGTTCATAAGTTGAGGTTATACAATTTTAAGTGTGCTGCATTGTACTAGCACCTACATTCTTTAGATATCGTCTGGTATTTCTAGTACATAAACAACACACAACTACAAAAGTTTAGGCTAATATATACAAGTATGGTGGTACTTAGTCATCTAAGTCCAACCAAAACATCCTCTTACCAAGTCAGCTGTACAAAAAAAGCTTCATAAGTGGCAATAGTGCTACCTTTCATTCCCCCAAGTCAGCTATACAAAAAAGCTTCATAAGTTGCAGTAGTGCTACTTTTCATTCCCAATTGTCATATTTATACACTGCCAGCCAAAAACTCATCCTAAAACAACCTGCAAAAAGTCATATCTATTGACTGCCAACACAAAATCTTCCCAAAATACCAAATCAAGCAGTCATGCCAAAGGCTTCTACATGTCTAGCCATCTTTTACAGCAAAAAAAAAAGTAACCAATGAGAGTCAGAAAATTTCATCCCAATTGATGTCCATGTGCCTTGGAGCCAAGGTTCCTACATTCAAGCATGAAACAATACAATCCATCAAGGTCACACTCATATTCTAATGTTTACCTACATCATGAAGTAATTAATGAAGATATTTTACCTGGTGGTGGTTGAGATGCACTCCATTCAATTGGTTGTTGGGTTGATACTGTTGAAATTGATGAAGCCGCTTGAGTACCTTCATTTGGTTGTGGTTGACAAGTTGTCATTTGAGGAATTTCTGTTGCTTGCAGAGGTTGGGTTGCAATAGCTTGGGAAGGGTTAGTGCTATGCACTAGATGACTGATATCACCTGTAATGTTTCAAAATCTGCAGCTGACAGATTGTGTGAGGAGCTCCCAACATCCAACTACAAGCATGAACAAAAAAATCAAAGATCAAAATTATTGCCATGTAATATTGTCACTAAATACTATTAAGCATGTAAAAAAATTATATAATAAATAATTATTCATTATTAATAATAACATAACATTAAACATGAAAATAATTATTATGTAACCTGGACTGTCATCCTCTTCGTCACATTTCCAGCATTGCTTAACCCCCTAACATTTGAAGAACTCCCACCACAACCCTGCATTAATAAAAAAGTCATGTGTTGGTTTGCTCCCACATTCAATTAAGTAGTGATAGACAATCACAATAAACAAAACTAATGGAAGCAAGCTAAATATGCAATAATTAAATAATGGAAATATTAAATATACAAAAAATAATAATAATAATGTGCATGTATTTATATAATCGAACCTCATATCTAGTCCTTTTGTTTATATTCTCTGGGTTCCTAGAGCAGGATCTTTTATTATGGCCACATTGCCTGCAAAGACCACATTTAACCCCAGTACTCCTTCCATCCCTTATTTGCTCATCTCCCTCCCTTCTTCTAGCAAGCTTAGGCCTTCCAGGAAGTCCTTTTTTTACTGGTGGCTGCACCTCATTATCAGCTTCAACCTTGGGCCAAGTTGATTCATCAGGTATTGGGTGGATCATGAATGAGTATGTTCTTAAATAAGCTTCTTTCTTCAAGTATGGATGGACATACTCATTCAAATCCTTTCTCCAAGTATTAACGCAAGCAACAGCATGCTTGCAAGGCAGCCCACTGATTTGCCATAATACACATTCACAATGATGGCTAATTAATTTCACAATATAATGCCTTGATATATCTTTGACTTCGTACTCATCTTCACCTGGCCCAAATAGGTATAATATGTCTTGCCTCTTTCTTAATGTCCTCTAACCTCTTGTGAATAGTAGGAGGTAAGGTAGTGGCCCACTGAAGACATTGTTCATGCCTTTTCTGAATTCTTCTCATTTGCTTCCTTCGAATTTGTTCTAATAGACTCAACACCGGCATGCCTCTAAATGGATTGACCAAATTATTAAAAAACTTTGTTATATTATTGGTTACATTGTCAACTTTAATAGATTCTTCAAAACCATGTCTAGACCAATGTTTAGAAGGGATACCCAGCAACTAGCTATACGCAGCAAGATCTGCTGCTTTAATTTGAGACATAACAGCATTAAATTCAATCAAGTTGCTACTTTTAGCTGCTGCCCAAAATAAACTCCTAAGTTGAAGTGCAGGAAAATCTTTCTTGAAGTTTGCATAGATATGTCTGCAACAATATCTAGTCCATGCTCTAGGCCAAAATTTTCTAGACCAATAAGAACACCTTTTTGTCTATCAGAAATAAAGCATACCTTTTTTCTCTCTTCCATGCCAACATGTTCAAATAAATGCATTAAGAACCACCCCCAACTGTCATTATTTTATGCCTCAACCACACATATAGCAATAGGGAAAACACCACAATTTGCATCTAAAGCAACCGCTGTCAACAAAACACCACCAAAAGGCCCTTTCAAATGACATCCGTCAAGGCCAATGAAAGGCTTACAACCAGCTAGATAGTCTGCTTTCTGACTATAGAAACTTAAAAGAATCTCTGGAAGTGTGCAGGTGCACCCAAGGCATGCCTTTGAACCTTTACCAGAGCAATTGAACCTGGGTTTGTAATTCTCACTATATTGCCATATTTGTACAATTTTTTGAAAGAAGCTTTGTGGTCCTCACCAGCACTTTCAAGGGCTTTTTGTTTAGCTCTATATAGTTTCCATGTTGTGACAACCAACCCATACTTCTGCCTTAAATCTGTTGCCAACAAAGATATTTTCATATCAGGATTTGACCTTATCATAGAACCATACCGATCTGCAATCTAGGTTGCGTTGGCTTCCTCATTCTTGGATAGCTTCTGACATGTATGCTCACCATTATATGATTTAATTTTGTAAGTCATCCCATCTGCAGTAGGGCTGGCATTAACTCTCCACGTGCAACCTTCAGCTTTGCATTTGACAGTGACCATGCGACTTTCATTTTTTACCCTATTTAAGGCAAACCCTTCTTGAATGGTGAAATCACGCAATATTTGTCTGAAATGGTTGACATCATTAAAGAGTTGCCCTTGTTGTAGCTCAATTATCCCACTAGGAAGCTCAGTATAAGGTCTGCCTCTTACAAGGACAGTTGGAGGCCTTTCACTATCAGTATCTGTGTCTGAATCTTCAACATCAACAAATTGATCCTCATCTGAAACCACATTTGACATTTCATCGTCTGAGGTTTCATTAGAAAACTCTTCATTTGGGCTTTCAATATTTTCATTTGTTTCGCCTGTCAAAACAGGAATGGATTGCACAACTGATTGAGGTTTTGCAGCCTCAGTTGGTGGTAGTAACTCCATTCGAAAGTGTACCTTACAAATAGATCTTTGATCAAAAAGTATGAATGTTTCTATCAAATCAACATATGTAATAATGGATTTTCTCTCATCATTCCAGGGCAGAATACATTCAATCTTCAAAGTCTCATTATCATGAATGTCAAAGCCAAAAGCCACATTAAATGCACAATTCCATAAATCCTTTAGACTGTTTTCGTCAGGATCCAAAACTCCCAAGTCCAAATCATCATCATTAAGTGTTACAGTAACCAGAAATGGTAGCATCCTTTAGGGAAAAAGAATCATTTTCATGCATTAAATATTAATTTGTAAAAACTATCAGTAAACAATTCATCAATTTTATTAGAACCAATATTAGAATATATATATATATATATATATATATATATATATATATATTCACACGTGATATAAGAACCATTACTAGAAAAAAAAACACATACATAATAATTCCAGAAATTGTAAACTCTAAAGCCTAACCAAAATACACGAAAACCCATTTTAAGAGATCCATTTATCAATCATTTACACCATCAAACATGTTTAAGCAGGTTATCTGCAAATATATCACCATGCTTAAACCCATAATCAATTACTCTATGTAGAAGAATAAAAAAGGAACAAAAAATTAAGTAGATGTTTCGAACACATTACCTTACAAAATCACAGAGAATTATTTCTTAGAGAATTGAAAATCGTAACTCTCGATGGGGTCTCTCAAACAAGCTTGAATTTTCACTTATAAACAGAGGTTTTCTAAACATCGAGAAAGGAAACTAAAAAGGAAACTGGTAAGAATGTTTTTTTTTTGTTTGCATTGAATTTCTATGATGTGGTTTATAATGGCTTCTAGGGTGATTTGGGATTAGGTCTGATCAAGCTTCCTGCCACCTTCTATAGCTCATTCGCGTCAATTTTTGTGGCTGAAACAATTGAGATTAGACCCGAGCAAGCTTCCCGCCACCTTCAGTAGCACATTCGCGCCAATTTTTGTGGCTGAAAAAAATTGACTGTAATAGTGACAAGAATAACGATATGATTGAAAAATTAGGTCTGACACACTCAATTCCCAAATTCAGTTGCTTTCATTTTTAATTAATAGTCATGCAAATGTTAACTTTAGCCTTCCACGGAGTTCCACTGTTAGTGTCTGACTAACCACTGTTAACTCTAGGGGGTCTGAATGTAGAATAATGACTCTTTGTTATTTGACTGCACTCATACCAAACCTCAGGGGGTGTGGGTGCAATTTGCCCATCCTAAAATCTACAATTATTATATGTGGAAATATTATAGAGTTTCATGTTGTTCTCAATAACACCCTTATATTGTTTGAAATATATTTGTGAATATTCAAAGCATTCAAGTTAATTTGCAATCCTTACAGGCAACGAGGACCTCGTCCAGGACCTCCAAAGAAAAATACAGGACCTCCTCTATGAACATAGTTAAATGCACTGTAGCAATTTTTTTCATCAGACCCAGTGATCACCCAATCAGGGTATTTCAGTTGCAGAGAATCATCATCTATGACTCTAACATGTTTGATGTACGCAGCATAAGACTGCTGAGTCAGTGCATCTGATCCACTTCCCATTTCAGTCATTGTGTGTGGTTTTTTCTTCACATTTGTGCTGTAAACTTCTCCTCCCCATTCAACCTTTTTCGCACTGTGGCTCATGTATCCGAACAATTCCTTAGGCCAGTACCCAATTACGACATCATAGTTTTGTCCACATTTTAACCACCAATTTCCTTTTTTAGTATCCTGAAACAAGACACATATATAGAGTTACAATTTTGATTGTAACATCATATATATATATATATATATATATATATATTTACACTCACACAAAAGAAACAGAGTTGAAAAGGAAGACAACTCGTTACCTTGAATATGCCAACAGGGAGAATATACTGGGGTCCCCCTTCACTGGACCACGGATAAAGGCTTACACCGAGAGCTATTTTAGGGTTCGTATGCACAAATCCAGGGCAAGTCAGGTCGAAGCAGCCTGTTGTTTTGTATGCATCTTTCTAACAAAAAATATGAAATTGGAAAAAGTGATACGAACTATATTTTGGTTACAAGTAGTTGATTAGTTTTTATCATTCAGCAACAAATGTATGTA
Source organism: Dipteronia sinensis (assembly GCA_033220585.1). Lineage (NCBI taxonomy): Eukaryota > Viridiplantae > Streptophyta > Magnoliopsida > Sapindales > Sapindaceae > Dipteronia > Dipteronia sinensis. Next base: position 5,213,033 of record CM065640.1, read on the forward strand.
CTTACGGTCCAATAAACAAAAAATCGCGTTGCATGATCACCATATAACTTGGGATTCACCTGAAAAAGAGAAAAATATCATCATAAAATTACTAAATATAACATAAAGATCCTAAAACATTGTTTAGCATTATGATTTGAAATTCTTAAGGGTAGGCATTTGAATTTTGTGAAAATCTTTCAATGTAATACTTTTTAAATTTGGATCTTCTACTGACCTGATCTTTTTTCTGACCCTATCTAATCTCATGAAACATAAGCATTGCAATGAATGAGTGGTTAAGATGTGATTGATTTTCACAATAGGTGGTTAAATGTGATTGGTTTTCACAACAACTTTATGAACAACCAATCACTTGCTTTAAAAATGTCAAGAAAAAGATCATATCAGTAGAGGATCCAATATTCTTAATCAGATAAACTTGATCTCAAAAAAATGATTGTTTCGAGTGATGTACTAACCATCCATCCTGCTTCAATGCTTTCAAAATTGTTGACAGGGCTTGCCTTTAGCCAGATTTGACCAGTAGTATAATCGTTTGGCAAATCAACTGTTGGGTTCCAAATATTGATATCTCCTGTGGCTCCAAAATAATTGTATCCTACTGTGATCAGGATTGCAGACTGATTCAGAGAACACAATGAAGTAAGTAAATTAAGAAAAGTTAGACAAACGCAACAAGAATAAATTTCAGTCATGTGCATATGCTGCTGCTTGAAGGCTGTTTACCGAGCGGTTAATTGGAGACAAAAAATTGGGTTTGGTGTTATTGATGGAGGGTGGAGATATGATATTTATTGTATCTGTTTTGTTTGATGCAGCAGAGGGAATATTCGGGGGTTTTGTCCCGAATTGTTCAAGAGAAGCTGCTCTCAATAAGTCTTGTTTTCGGATTCTGCGAATTGGAACTGTTCCCTCTGGACAGCTTCCACATTTTTGCCATGTCTGTTGTATCACTGGCTGAGAAGACTCATTTCTTCTGTCTAGTTTCTCTGTTGGTAGATCAAAACTAGGCCTCATCTGCATTTTACATGAAGCAATTAGTCCTTAATTGTTTCAAATAGAAATTTATATCATGAGCAGTTCAAGAAAAAAAAAAGAGTGTGTATTGATAACGCACCTGAATTTTGTGGTTCCTCAGTGCCGGATGATCAAAAGCAGGTTGTTTGTTGATGTCGACGCAGTCGATAATATCTCCATCTTCACTCTACATGTAGAAATTAGAACCTTGTTATTATGTTAGAGCGGTCATCAATTTTAACAAGGAAAATGAAGGGCAAGAAAGATACATTAATACTCTTCACAGCAGGCTTATTGAGAATCTTCAATTTCTTATCAATTCCTGAGAGAGTTACTCTAGCTTTAGCTTTCACATCTGCTACATCACTCAAAACAAATACAGCCATTAGTAACAAAAGCATTGACACCCTTTTCTCCATTTGTTCTGTGTCTCAGATAAATTGTAGGAAAAACACTAAGGCAGAGCAGAAAGTTTGAAGCTGTATTGTGATCTTCAAATGAAGTACCAATAAATAGCAGATTTGACGACCAAATAATCAGTATTTAGCCTTATCTAATCCAATTAAATGACAGCAGATTAGTTTTTCTAAAAATGGAACCTAAATCTTATATATGAAAGAATTAATTACACATCACATTAAGGTTTGACATTTAGGGGTATATTCAATTAGAAATTTGAAAGACTTTTAATGACTTTTATTAGATTTAAAAGTTTGGGTGTATTCAATGTAGATTTTTAATGACTTAAAAAAGTCATGAGGCATTCAATGCAGACTTTTATAAACTTTTAAAAAGTATTTAAAAGTTATGTGGTATTCAATTAAGACTTTTTAATAGTCTATTAAAGTTTGAAGGTATTCAAAATCTCAATGACTTTTAATGACTTTAAAATATTAATGACTTTTAGTTATAACAAATCTCACAATTTGTCATCCATACCAACCAAATACTTTGAATTACTTTTTTTTAAAATAGCAATTGTTATAGGGATTTTTTCATAGTATGACAAGTCAGCTATGAAAACACAGTGATTAGTTATGCCATGTCACAAAAATCAACTAGAAAAGATCAACCCAAGGCGACCAGTAAATGATCTCAAAGTTTGGTTAAGTTTACCCAAGATGGCCGGGGAAATTACCCGATCAGGTACAAATAACCTGGTCGGGGAAGCTAGCCGATCGGATAGAGATGACCCGGTCGAGTAAAGACAATCCGATCGGGGTAAAGAGATCTGGTCGGATTAGATAGCTGGTCAGTTAGACGACGCGTGGGAGATATTAAAGGCAATCACGACTCAAATACGTAGAGAAAGAGTCATACTTAAACAAGGCACCTTGCAGTACACTCTGAAAAGGAAACAAACTTCCTTATAGATGATAGAGTCTCAATCAGGTAAAAAATCTAATTCATTCAATCCATGGAAGACGCGAAACAAGAAAGAAGATAAAGACGACTTCAACAAGTAACAAGTCCTAATTAAACACCACCATCTTTCCTTACTTGTACAACAATGATTAGAGTTTTATGCATACATAAATAGACTCATAATCTCATTGTAAAAGGGATATAGAAATATACACAGACATACATAAAAACGAAAAAAAAGAAGAGATAAGTAAAAAAAGAAAAGAAAAAGAGCCTGAGTATGTAACAATTTTATCATAGTGAATTATCCTTCTCGCCGTCATCGGCAACAGTGGATGTTTCCCCGATTTGCGGTTTTACCACGTAAAACTTGTTTTTGTATGCTTATTTGCAATAGTTTGTTGGACGCGTGATCGACTTTACGTAGTCCCAAAAATCACCGTCAACAATTGGCGCTAGAAAGAGGGGGGTGAACTAACTTTTGCTAAGTTACCCTTGAAGAACTTGTGAAGTAGTGACATGGTGGATAATAGGGATGGAAGTCAGTCCCCGCGTAAAGCTTACACCCCCCGTGGTGTTAACGATTCTGGCCCAATGAACGCCTGCATCGCTGGAGGAAATTTACCTTTCGTGACTCCAACCTCAACTGGTCAAGCCGCGATAACCTCCACAAAGGCTCCCCCAGGAATTTCCGCAGACTCAGTCCAGCAGGTTCAAGAGTCCCTAAGGAGAGTCATTGAAGACGCCGCAAGATAGGGAATAAATATAACAGCAACTGCTAATCTAACCTCACTGTACTAACTATTTACACCTAAGTGTACTGGTAGAGATAGGGCGGATCACCTTGGAAGTGGAAACACTTCCGAAGGGGAGATGAAGGAATTAGCGGACCAGGTAGGCAAGATCGATATCAAACAGACTCTGAGCCGGAGGAAGCCCACAGAGATGTTCGTAGGCAGGATATAACTAGTTTGTCAGATGACATTGATCAATCACCCCGTCGAAAAATCGATGGGGCGAATCCCCACTAAGGATCGATACACCAGGTACCCAAACTAGGTGGGCACCCACAGAATTCAGCAAAGGTTCACCGACTGTCAGCGATCATGAATAGTAGAGATGGGATCATCAGCAAAGAAGAGATGAGAGATACCTGGACCTCCTCTTGAAACCTTAATAGGCTTCCAGGCTCCATCTACAAGCTTCTGATTAATTATATGCCAGAGCTTTTCCATACATAACACAAAGAGATAGGCAGATAACAGATCACCCTGTCTAATGCCATAACCAGGAGAGAAGCTTTCAGACACTTCTCCATTCAGTATCACATTGTAATGCACACTCGAAACACTACTCATGATTAAACTATTGAGCCTGCCATCAATACCAATTTCCTCAAGCACAGATTTAATAAAACCACATTGAAGTCGGTCTTAAGCTTTAGCTAAATCTATCTTCCAAGCTATCAAACCCATATTCCCTTTTACTTTTTTAACCTTGTGAACAAATTCCTGAGCAATAACAATATTATCTTGAATCTGTCTTCCAGGCACAAAAGCCACTTAGTTAGGACTTATTATATTAAGGAGGAGGTATCTAAGTCTCTACACAAGTATCTTGCTCATGACTTTGTAAGAAGTGTTACAAATACTGATGGGTCTTAGTTGAGACATGTCAGTGGGGTTAGGGATTTTCGGGATAAGAGAAATGAAGGTGCGATTTAAGTTAGTTAGGATAAAGCCCTTCATAAAGCATTTTGAAACCAAGTTCACTAGGTCCCTCTTACATTCTTTCCAGTACTTTTGAAAAAACAAGGCAGGGAAGCCATCCGGTCCAGGGGCTTTTAAACCACCAATATGAAAAAGGCTCTGCTTAACTTCATGTTCACAAATATTGGCATTCAACATTAACTTATCACAGTCATTTAACAAAGGAAACATCATGGGCATCAGATAGTAACTTCTTATGCTTTCCCTTCTCTCAAAGAGATTTTGGAAATATAGGACAACAATATCCTTCATTCCTTCAGTATCCTCCACCCAACTACCATCTTATTTTTTAAGACCTTCAAGCTTATTTCTTCTTCTAATAATAATAGTAGAGAGGTGAAAAAACTTAGTATTTTTATCTCCCTCTTTCAACCAACAATTCCTGAATTTTTGTTGCCAAAGAACTTCCTCTTGCTCAAGAATATCATTGTACTCCTTCAAAAGATTTTCCTCAAGCACAGCAAGATAATGACTGTATCTGTTACTAAGGCATTTTTGGATCCCATGTGTAAGGACCTCGATTTTATGATTGACTTATTTCATGACAAACCACACCACATTGGGGATGATTGTGTAATGGGTAGCGTAGGTCCATGTTGGCAAGCTTCCAAGCATCTCCATGACTTCAAGAGCAAAATGTATACTCACTTGACTTTGTCTCTTGAAGAGTTTAGGTGCACACACACACTTCATGCATGTTTTGTTTATCTTGCTTTTGTGTTCTTTATTGTTTATATGTGTGTGCATCCTTTTCAAACACACTTACTAGCTTGCATTATATATCATATCTTACATTGTATCTAAATTGCTAACATGTCTTACATGTTAAAAGTGCTTCATTTTGTGTGCATTTCACTCACTTCACACTTGCACAACATTCTTGTAAGATAGGCTTTTTTCTTGAGTGTTAAAAAGGGATTTTTCCCTTTAGCGCGGCCTAGACCGCTTGGCAGGCTATGCTTGCACCGCAGCGCACTGAGCGGTATTCTCCAGTGCGTCATGCGCGGCGTGGACCGCGATCGGTGCACTTGCACGCACAGCGGTCCCAACCGCGGGGTTATCCAGAAGGTGCACTGCTGTATGTACCGCGGTCTGGACACTTACCTGTGCCGCGATCTAACAAGCGGTTTTGACTGGATTCAGTTTCTCAAGTTCAAAACGATGTAGTTTTAACTAGGGCTTCATATATATTCTTCCTCTTCTCTTCTTGGCCTACTAAGAGCTCAGAAAATCATTTTTAGAGAGAGGTTAGAGCTCCTAGAGAGAGAAAGCTTCAAGAAAGCATATTTGACTCTCCAAACCCAAAACTCATATCCATCTTGCATCATTCAACATCATTTAAGCATGAGTCTTCATTGTTTCATGACTAGGTAAGCAAGAACTTCTTTGAATATCATTTATTGTTCTTCTTACTCTAGATTAGGTATTTATTGCATGATTAAATACCTAGACTCTACTTTATTGCATATTTATGAGTCTTGATAACATGATTGAGTTTGTATTTTGATAGCTTAATTGATTAGGTCATTTTTGCCTAAAAGCTAGGTCATAAATATTCATGTGTGATTAATTGATAACTAGGTTGAGAAATTGTGTTTTAATCAACTAGTTAATGTTCATGAATATTTGATTGTGTTTGTTTGTGATAGCTTGCATTATTAGGTCATATATGCCTAAATAGATGATCCATAAATATTCATGTATGCTTAATTGATGATTAGGTTGACTTTGTGCATCTAGTCAAGTTTATGAATGTTTATGTGAATTTAATTGACAATTAGGTTGTTAGAATTTCTCTACAACTAATTGAGACCTCAGGAGTGTACATGTAGGCATTATTTGATAACTAGGATGGTGTATTGCATTATCTACATCTAGTTAAGCATTGTATGTTTGGTCTAACATATATTGTGTTGAGCATTCATTGATTGTTCACTTAGACCTTATAATCTTCTTGAGTCAAAGTCTTATGGCTTCGGGGTGAAGTTGCACAAGCATTGAAGTCTTGCAACCAAAGTTTGGTTGGCAAGCATTGGTTGCCAAGAGCCACTGTAAAAGGCCAGTGGGGTAGATTAGGAGGTGCTCACACCAAGAGTAGTGTATCGGGGGATATCACTATGGATTGAACCAAGGGTGGCGAGTGGTAGTGTCCATCGCCTGAGGTTATCGAGAGTGAGAGCCCGAGTATCACTTGAGGGTGTAACTTTATTTTCATATAGTGGATTTCTATGGCTCAAGTGGCTAGCTTGGCTAGTCCCATAGTTTTTCCCGTTTGGAGGGTTTCCACGTAAAAATCAAGTGTTTTTTATATTTCCGCACTTTTACTTGATTTTGTATGTTTGATTTAATTGGGTTATATGTTTAATATTGACTAATCGAAAAAGTTGGTAATAATCGATTAACAACCCATTCACCCCTCCTCTAGGTTGTAGACACACGTTAGAGTAATATTTTCACCATGAATCCTAGCAAAAAACCTATTTTTATTATGAAATAAATTACCAAATTCCTCTTTGTTCCATTTCTTAAAGACATCAGTAAAGGCATGTAGCTTCTCATCAATATTCAAACTCTGATAATTCTAATTATTAAGCACCAATTCATCAAACTTTTTATGCTTCAACCATATAGCTTCAAACCGGAAAGGTTTAAGTCTATATCTAGGAATTTGGTGGCTGTACAACTGGATAAGCACATGGCAATGATCAGACATCATTCTAGGGAGATGTCTCACAAATGCTTCAGGATAACAAGGCCTACAATCCATAGAGCTAAGGCTTCTATCAACTCTCTCCCAAATCTCCTCACCAATACCCCTTTTAGTCATCCAGGTGAATTTGAATCTAATAAAACCCAAGTCAACCAGTTGGTTTCTATCAATCCAGTTCGCGAACCCACTATTTGAGAACTTAAAACTGCCCCTACTTTTTTTAGTGCTACTAATGATTTCATTGAAATCTCCCACCATAAGCTAAGGCACACTAAAGCAACTTCTAATGGAATCAAGGTACCTCCACAACAATCTCCTAGGGTGCGTTTGGTATGCGGGACGAGACAGGACAGGACAAGGTGGGACAACTTGTCCTTGTCCCGCGTTTGGCGCGATTTTAGGGTGGGACTGGATGGGACAGAGTGGGACAAAAATCCCAAAAATCTGTCCCACGCTTGACCCTCGGCCAAGTTGTCCATGGCCATGGGACAAGCATAAAAATGACAAATTTACCCTTGAAATGTTTAAAATATTACAAATCAGTCAACTATAAATTAAAACCCTAACATTTTTCCCTTCTCTCTTCTCTCTTCTCCCTTCCTCTCCAACCAGATCTGTGAAGTTTTTCCAGCGAACCCTAGCCAAGCTAATCGCCTTGCGTTGCCGCCGTAACTCATTGCCGACTTGGTTGCCGTCGCAAGCTAACACCGCCGAACCAGGTATGATTTTGTTCGATTTTCCTTTTGATTGATTTCCATTTCTTTTTGAAATGTTTGTTTTCTATTTCGTTTTCGTTTTAGGGGTTGTTTTCTGACTTATTTTCTGACTTGAGGTGGGTTTTTTCAATTTTGTTTTTGTTTAGAAGGATTAGTTAGGGATTGTAGATTGATTGTTTTTCAATTTTCAGAACTGCTATTACATGTCTTAGATGAAATCCAATTTTCTGAGCTGGGGATCTTTGTAAATGGAAGATTTACTGATGGTGGCTTCTTATTGTATTTTCTCTGTTTTTTTGCTTTCTTTGCTCTGATGTCAATTTTCAACCGAGTGATTTATATTGTTGTGATGTCAACTTTCTTTGCTTTCTTTGCTCTGATGGTGGCTTCTTGTTGTCATTTCTCTTTTTCTTTTGAGATAAGAACGTGAACATGCATCAACAGAGTGACTTATATATTCTAAACAATATATAATTATATTATACACATAGTCAATTTATGTGTGCTTAAAAGCTAATGATTAACGCTGTATCATATGTTGTGTTGAAGTTAGTCAATTTATTGCCTTTTTACTTAAATTGTCATCCACCTATGATGCCAATCGATAAACCCTTAATTTTGGTTAGATTATTTATGTATCAGTTTGATGATTGATAGAAAGTTGGGATAGGTAATATAGATTATAGATACTGTATATGTTCAAGATTTGATGTGGGGTCAAGATGAAAATAACAATTATTCCGAGGGGCCAACAAAATGACCCCTGGAGCTATACCATGAGCAAAAAAGGTTGATTGTGAAAGAACCCAGTTGGCTATAGGCCAGTACAGCAATTTGGCTTTGTTTTTTTTGGTTATTTCACTTTCTTTGTTCTTGTCACTTTCTTTGTTTTTTGGTTATATATTCAGAATTTATCTTTAGTTCTTACATATGATGAAGTATAGGGTAGAAAAGAAAATGTGAATTGTGAAAGGGAGAGGTAATGAGCTGATTGAAAGCCATGTGCTGGGTTCTGTGTAGCAAGATCGTCCGAGGCCTGAAATTTGGACCAACATTAGTTTGGTAGGCCTAAACTTGGCATGGTTGTCATGACTATCTTTTGCATGACTTGGTGTTGGTGTCATTTTAAATGGATTTGATAGATTGCAAAATAAAAACATTAGATATTGAAAGAGAAACATATATGGCATATAAGATATTGAGAGAGTGACAACAACATTTGTCAAAGGCAACAAACGAAACAAGACAAGGAGATTTGTTAATTAATTTTAAAATTAAAGTGGTGGCCTTGAAGAGGGTTTTTTAATTGGGGGATTTTCTAGGTGAATTTGAGCATTGTTTGCACATATGCCAATGTTTTAGTCAAAGAATTGTAAAAAATATAACAAATTTGTTAGCTTCCAATGATGTTATCAACTTGGTAATAGTAATGCTAATTATAATAACAGTTAACACTTAGAATAGGCAAAATCCTCTTTGTTCTTGTCATGCCAACACCTTGGATTCATAACTTGTCAGTTATCTGTTCATTCCCAATGCAAGGTCTGTTCAGTTTACTGTCAAGTTATGTACAACATCCTTATACCTTTCATGCATTTCTTTATTTGTGATTAGGATTATGTTACATACTTGCATTTTTGTGCATGCTATCATAGCTAGATTATATTTTTTTACAATAAGGATTGGCAATTCCATCCCCTGTAACCATACTTATCTTAGAGATTTTAATAGAATTTGTAGTTTAATCTTTATTTAAAAAGATGATATATATATATGGTATCAGAGCCATTAGACTTGTTTAAGTGTGGTTGTAGCATAGATCTTGTTTATTCATGATGTTTATTGGCTGGAATAAACAGACTTACTCCTACCCGGAATTGTGCCGGTAGAGTACATTTGTGTTACAACGCCACATACGTAAATGATTGTATTCTATTTGCTGTTTGGGGGCTTTTAAATTTTTCTATGAGCAATACTTGATTGCATGTTACACTTACACAATTGCATACTTGAACAGTTTTTGTTGAATAATAATCGTATACTTATGAACATGTGATTTTTAATTTAGCAATAGTAAGATACATGGATTAATTTGACTGAATATATGCTTGTTTTGTTTGATTTTATAATATGAAGCTATGGATGAACATGACAATCACTTGATAATACTCATTAAAGCCTGGAGGCTTTACGTACACATGATGATGTGTTTTGCTGCAATCCATGTTTATTTATTTGAATACGAGAGAAGGCGGGCTGAAAAGAGATATTTAGGTCAAAGAACATTTTCTATACTTCAAATTAGGTCAAAAGAAATACAACATATCACACGTGAAAGTGATAGTAATTGTGTATGGGAGTTATGAATGGATAGGAATGCATTTGCAATCTTGTGTGATTTGCTAAAAACTCGTGGTGGGTTGTTAGATGATGGTAATGTCACCATAGAGGAGCAAGTTGCAACTTTTGTAAACATATTAGCACACCACAACAAAAATAGAAGTATTCAGGTAGATTCTATAGGTCTGGTGAGACAATTAGTCGATATGTCCATCGAGTTTTGCGTGCTTTATTGCGTTTGGAAGATGTGCTATTTGTCAAACCCACACCCGTCCCAGATGATTGTACGGACTCGAGGTGGAGATGGTTTAAGGTAACCATTTTAACAAAACTATTATATACATTACATATTAATTTATATTATTCATATAAAACATGAATTGTCTTTGTTTTTTAGGGTTGCCTAGGAGCACTAGATGGAACATATATCGAAGTGATTGTGCCCGAGTCCGATAAACCAAGGTATCGAACAAGAAAAGGACATATAGCAACCAATGTATTAGGTGCATGCACTCGTGATTTGAAGTTTGTATATGTCTTATCTGGTTGGGAGGGCTCAGCTACCGATTCTAGAGTTCTTCGAGATGCCATTACTAGACATAATGGATTAAAGGTTCCATTTGGTAAGATAGTAGTTTAAAACTAAAACAATTTACATTACATAGTAATCTATTATTTGGTCGGTGAAAACTAATGTGTAGTTATTATAGGTAATTATTATTTGGCCGATGCGGGGTATACCAACGGTCAAGGTTTTCTTGCACCATATAGAGGTACACGGTATCATTTACAAGAATGGGCAGACTTTGATCGTGCACCTAGGAATCACGAGGAATATTTTAATATGAAGCACTCACAGGCTATGAGCATTATTGAGAGGTGTTTTGGTCTATTGAAGAAACGTTGGGCTATACTACGAAGTCCTTCTTTCTATCCAATTAGATTTCAAGGGAGAATGATCATAGCTTGTGCTCTGCTTCATAATTTTATCAGAATGTACATGGATGTTGGTCCTGAGGAATACACGCCAGTTACACTTGATGATTTGCCTATTGGGGAAGATGTACCAAATGAATTAGAATCTATTGATGTTGTTGAAGGAAGTAATGAATGGAGTCAATATAGAGATGATTTAGCTAGCGAGATGTTTGACGCTTGGAGATGATCAAGCGATGAATTTGAGAGATATTTTTTTATGTTATTGTTGAACATTATTGTCTATGAACTTGATATATATATATATATATATATATATATTTGTGTATTTTGTTGCACATTATTGTCTATGTATTTGAGAACTTTTTTTTATAGATTGAGCCTTGATAAATACATATATTTGTTGTTGTCTAACTTCATGTATTTGTATTAATTCTCTTAAATAATTATTTGTGTATTAAATTTTCTTATTAGTCTTTTATGTTCTAAACTGTATTAAATGATAGGAAACTTCGATATGTCTGATAGACGTAATTGGACACTTGAAGAAGATGATGTAATGATCAGTATACTCGAAGGAATTGTTGTTGATGGTGGTAGATGCGATACTGGTAGTTTTAGGCCGGGTACCTATGAGCAAGTCGCTTCAAAGATGCGTGAAAAAATTGAAAATATTACATTAACAGCAAAACATGTGCAAAGCAAAATGAAACGAATGAAAGATAGATATTCAGCGGTATATGATATGCTCAACACAAGTGGGTTTGGTTGGGATGACACTCGCAAATGTGTTATTGTTGACAGTCCTGAAATCTTAGAGGAATACTTGAAGGTTAGTTGTTTGTTAATTCTGATATATATATATATATATATATATATATATATATATATAATCAATTAATAGTTTTATTGTTATATAATATATATAATCAATTATTAGTTTTATTGTTATATAATAGTTGTAATGTTCTAATATATATTTGTTTGTTATGATAGAAACATCCCAACAAGAATTATGCAGCTAATAGACCATTCCCACACTATGAACGACTAGTAGTAGTGTTTGGGAAAGATCGAGCAATAGGCAGTATAGCTGAATCCGCAGCAGATGCTTTGGATCACATGAGACTGGAAAATGATGAGTCGGACACATTTGGTTTCACTCAACCTATGTCTACTCCATCCAATGTTGCCTCTGCTTCCTCTGATCCAAGTACAGAACAAACATCAAAGCGGAGGAGAAAGAGGACTGTTAGTTCAGCAGCAGCAGACATCGCCAATGTATTTGAAAAAAGCATGGAAAGGGCATTTGCAGATATTGCTAAGTTGGCTGAGGCTATTACGGGAGGGGATTCAATGGCCCGTTTAGGTGTTGAGCTTGAGGGTATTGGTCTTGATCGTATGCAAGTGATACGAGTTGCAATGTATTTCGGAAATAAGCCACATCAATTGCGCATTTGGAATGGCTTGAATGACTCCTACAAGCCAGATTTCGTGAAGGCAATTCTAGATGAATGAACACTTTTATATTTGATTTTGTGAACATGTTTGAAACTAATATTTTGTTAGAATTGTGAACATATTTGTGTCATGGATTATATGTTATTATGTTCGTGAACATTTATATTACGCTAACTTTTTTGTTGGATCATATATTATTAAGTAGTATTAATAATTTACTATTATATAAAAACCTGGTTTGAGAAATATTATTAGATGCTCCAATAGTATAAATAAAAGACCTTTGTATTAATAGTATTAATCAGAGCTTTGCTCCAATAGTATAAATAAAAAAAACAATGTATGATACAATAATGTGATATTGTAATAATTACACATTATTTGAAAAAAAAAAGTATAAATAATTAAATTAACATGTTAATCTGGATAATAAGACAATGTAATAATTATAAATGATTCTTTTCCAAAATAATTTATAAGTATAAATATTGATTGGTGAGAATCATGTACATCATTATTGAAAATTAAACAATGTATACAATAATTTAATATCATAAAATAAAGATTGTAAATGAAGAAAAAATGAAAGTAGTATACAAATATTATTGTAATTGAATTTTGAAATTTTTTTATACATAAAAATATCTATTTAATAAAATCAAATCAATACTGTTATGTCATGTCCCATATGTCACTGTTATATGGTAACAAACATTAGACAGGACAAGAAGGGCACTCTGATCATTTGAACTTCTTGTCCTGTCCTGTCATGTCCCAGCCTTACCAAACGCATAACAATACAATCAATTGTTCTGTCCCAGACATACCAAACACAATACGGAACAACTGTCCTGTCCTGTCCTGTCCTGTCCCGTCCCGTCCCGTCCTGTCCCGTCCCGTCCACGTACCAAACGCACCCCTATTGGTAATACAGGGGTTAGCATAAACCACAGTGAGAATCCATAAGTTGTTGTTATCAGCTACTAAAGCTGAAATACTGTGCCTAGACTTGGCCACTACTTGGAGCATAATGCTACTATCGTTCCACAGTAACCATAAACCCCCAGAAAAGCCTTCAACATCAACTACAAAGTAAGTAGAAAAACCTAACTTCTTAATAATATGTATAACCCTAAAACCACTTACTCTAGGTTCAAGAATGGCCAAGATTTCAAAGTGATATAACCTTTCTCAAATCAGCAATAGTTCTAGGAAAAACCTTTCTACCAGCTCCTCTAACATTCCACATACAAATCATTGAAAAGAAAAGAGAAAGGAACCTATATTCAGAGACCACCACCATGGCCTCCTCCAATTCAGAGGCCACATCATCAAAATTACTTACATTTTGCATACTCAAGTCTTGCATCACACAACCATCAGCCAACTCACTACTCTTTACTCCAAATTCTGTAACTTCTTTATGAAGTTGGCGCAGCATACTAACACTATCACACCCCTCCATAGCCTTTTCTTGATCATTAGTTTTCTGAGCTTGGATTTTAGCTTGGAAAACAACATTTCCTTTAGAGTAGCCAACTGCCCCTAAATGACTAGCCACTTTGGAGCCCACTTTATCACATGAGCTAATCTTTTTGCTACTCTTCTTTAACCCCTTACCAAGCTTACCACCTTGACTACCATTCAGATTGGTAATTTCTGATAACACAGCTTTACCTTTAATATTCGTACCTTCTTTAGGATTGCCTTCAGTAACAATTCCCTCAGTCATTGGAATATTTATCTCTTCATTCAGAACATCGAACCTGGAACCTCCTTCAGTGTTAAGGATTCCCTCAGGGTTCTTCATAATTCTTCCACCTCTAGCATTACTCCTTTTGCCATTTCTAGAATCAATGAAATCTCCCTCCATTTTCCTAGCAGCAGTAACTTTGCCATCAGAGCCATTTTTAGCAGCAATATAGACATTACCATTCCTATTCCTTCCATTAAAATTCATGTTTCCATGTTTTCCATATGCGACAAGGAGCCACGGACCATAAGGAGACTTCTTTTTCTGTTCAGTAGCCTGGGCATCACAATTAGTACCCAATTCTTCTTGAACTGGCACTTCCAAACCTTATTTGCAACTTTCCTTGCTATGCCCATATCTACCACACTTAAAGCATATTAAACCTAAGCTTTCATATTCCACTCTAATGGACCTATCATCAATATTAAGAGTACCCAGGAGGGGATTAGTGATATCAACTTCTACACAGATTCTAGCAAACCTACCTCTGGCTTGAGTCTCTGTAATTGGATCCACCTTGCACATTCTTCCCAACATACCACCAATATTCCACAACAGATCTGAGACCATCCATTCTATCAGTAACTTAGATAATCTCACCTAAATTGGCCTACTCTGGATTGAATCCTCTCCAGGCACAAAATTAGGCTTCCACCTTTGCACTACTAAGTACTGATTCGCGATAACCCATGGACCACTAGTCAGCACATAATCTAGGTCCTCTTTCATTTGAAAACGAGCCACAAAGTATCCCTCTCCAAGGTCAGTCAGCTGCCACTGTCCTAGGAGATTCCATTTCTGTGTAAGCTTAGTGATCATGAAGTTCAGAGTATGCGGTAGACCCATGTCATTCAAAATCAGAGCATTCGCCTGCGGTTTATGCAGTTGTTCTTTCAATTTAGGAGAGAGTTTCATCACAGAACCGTTGGGGCTATCAAGCCCCGTAATATCATCTTGTTCGATTCTTAATTTTTCCTTGTTAGAACCAAACCCAGACCAAGAACTAGGACTAGACATGCTCATAAGCTTTGATTTAAAGCTTCTCATAGCTTTTTTCCTCAAATCCGCAGCTTCAACATCATTCCGGCCAAGAACATCGCTCTCGGCTCTAGATCGTTTAGCAGAACCTCCACTATCTAGATTCATAGCAGATCATTCACAATCAGCAGTCTTAGAATGTTAATGAGCTGAAAAAAATGAAAACCTCACTTGGATTTTCCATACCTAGCGCAGATCGCAAGAAAAAACGTAAAAAACAAGGAAGAAAAGACGGTGCGTGGAATGCACGGTAACCAGAATCCTATCACCGAAAACGCACCAAGTGCGTTCAATACTCTAACCCCACGCGCTCATGTTTTTCATCAACATGTTCATTTTTTGTGTTCTTATAACAATATAATTTTAAAAATAAAGCAGTGGTCAAGAATTAACTAACAGCCCACTATTTAAACCCAATGTTGTAAGCCCATGAAGGCTCTTGTAATTACAAAAAGTGGGCCTTTATGCTAAGATGGCCTAAAAAAGAGTCTAAAACTCGGGTCTTCCTTTGACCAGTCAGAGAAGACCAAGTCGTCAAACCATCAACAGTTGCTACTCACCAAATCAATGTCGTCATTCTCACCTCTAAACTCACCCGATAGGCTCACGATCTCGGCCCATGATTTCAAAAATCACACAAATGAGTCTGTCGTTCCCTTCATTTCTATAAATAGCAACCTCTTCTTATTAAGATGGATTCCAATTTCTCTGGCTTAATTTAACTCACTTGAGAATGATAAATAGCTCTACAATTTACGCTACTACATCTCTGCTACATTATTGACCTCAACTTGTCCTACATCAACATTATTGTTGTATAGAAATGATCTAATGGATTCTAGATTATCAGACTTGTTATAGGGATTTTTAATAGCATGACAAGTAAGCATGACAAGTAAGCATGATCACTTGAAAGAGCGGAGATTAGATATGCCACATCACCAAAGTCAGCCAGGAAAGATCAACCCAAGACGACCAATAGATGATCTCAAGGATTAATCAAGTTTACCTAAGATGGTCAGGGAAACTAACCGATCGGGTACGAATAACTTGGTCGGGGAAGCTAGCCGATCGAGTAGAGATAACTTGGTCGGACAAATACAATCTGATCGGGATAAAAGAGATCTGGTCGAGCTTAAGCAGCTGGTCAGTTAGATAACGCATAGAAGACATTAAATACAATCACGACTCAGATACGTAAAAGAAGAATCTTATTCAAATAAGATATCACGAAGTAAACTCTGATAAGGAAACAAACTTCCTTATAGATATCAAAGTCCGAATCAGGCAACAAGTCTAATTCATTCAATTCATGGAAGATGCGAAACAAGAAAGAAGACAAAGACGATTTCAACAAGTAATAAGTCTAATTAAACACTACTACTTTTCCTTACTTGTACAATAAAATTAGGGTTCTATGCACATATAAATAGACTCATAATCTCATTGTAAAATATAGACAGAAATATACACAGACATACATAAAAGAGAGATATGTATGAAAAAGAGAAACAGAGTGTGTAATCACATTATTCATAGTGAATTCTTCTAAAATCTATGTCTTCATAATCTTTTTTCTTTTCTTGTTCATAACATTATTATCAATTCACCATACTTTTTGTGACCCGTAATTGATTTTACGTAATCCAAAAATCACCGTCAACAAGACTCGATAATCATTTTACAGCCATTGTTATGTCCGATACTCGCAATTGAAACTAGCTTATTGTTGGAATGTGAAACTATTCCGGACACAAATGGACTTTATTAATTGAACAATAGTACAAGTGAGTCTAAGCCCAGAATCAACTATTATTATATATGAATAATATGATGAGTTTCATATATGGTTTCGGTAATACCCTTACCATTGTTTGAAATATTTTTGTTGATATCAACCCTTTACATGCAGCGAGGATTTTGACCAGGACCTCCAAAGAAAAATACAGGTTCATCATTATTTCCTTGAACATAGTTAAATGCACTGTAGCAATTTTCTTCATCAGACCCAGTGACCACCCAATCAGGGTATTTCGGTTGGAGAGAATCATCATCTATGATTCTAACTTGTTTGATGTAGGCAGCAGAATTCTCTAGATCCAGTGCAAATGATCCACTTCCCATTTGAGTTTTCGTGTGGGGAGGACCTTTCTTCACATTTTGGCTGTAAACTTCTCCTCCCCATTCAACACTTGTCGCACTGTGGCTCAGGTATTCGAACATTTCTTTAGGCCAGTACCCAATTACGGCATTGTCTCCACATTTTAACCACCAATGTCCTGTTTTATTATCCTGAAACAAGACACACATAGAGAGAGTTATAACATTGATTGTAACATCATATATAAATACAAAAGATACAGAGTCGAGAAAAGGAAGAAAACTCATTACCTGGTATATGCCGACAGTGACCAGATACTGGGGCCCCCCTGAACTGGACACAGGATAGAGGGCTGCGCCGAGAGCAACTTCGGTGCTCGTTTGAACAAATCCGGCACAAGTTAGATCGAAGCAGCCTGTTGATTTGTATTTATCTTTCTGACAACAAATATAAGATGAACGTGAAACAATTTATATAAGTATTATATTTCGTAGATAATTTATGTTTTTATCAACATAGAAAAAAATGTACTTACCGTCCAATAAGCAAAAAGTCGCGTTTTATGATTACTGTATAACTTGGGATTTACCTGAAAAAGAGAAAAATATCATTATAAATTAAAATTAAGAAATATATAACGTAAAGATCTTAAAACATTATTTAGTATTATCATTTGATATCCAAATTAGACATCTGTATCGAAAAATGACTATTGATGTACTAACCACCCATCCTGCTTCTATGCTTTCAAAATTGTTGGCAGGGCCCGCCTTTAGCCAGATTTGAGCAGTAGTATAATCGTCCGGCAAATCAACTGTTGGGTTCCAAAGATTGATATCTCCTTGGGCTCCAAAATAATTGTATCCTACTGTGATCAGGATTGCAGACTGATTCCGAGAACACAGTGAAGTAAATCAAGAAAAGTTAGACCAACAAGAAGAAATTCCAGTGTTAAAGATGAAAGAGTATTATCTTGTGCATGCAGCCTCTTAAAGGCTGTTTAGTGTTTACCGAGCGGTTAATTGGAGACGGAAGGTTAATTGTAGACGGAAGCCGGAGTTTGGTGTTATTAATGGAGGGTGGTACGGGTGGAGAAATGATATTCTTTGTATCTGTTCTGTTTGATGCAGAGAAATTTTTTGGAGGTTTTGTCCCGAATTGTTCAAGAGAAGCTGCTCTCAATAAGTCTTGTTTTCGGATTCTGCGAATTGGAACAGTTCCCTTTGGACAGCTGCCACTTTTTTGCCAAGTCTGGAGTATCACTGACCGAGAAGACTTATTTCTTGTGTCTAGTTTCTCTGTTGGTAGATCAAAACTAGGTCTCATCTGCATAGTACATGAACCAACTAGGCCTTGATTATTTCGAATAGGAAATTTATATCCAACTAGTTATGTATTTCATGAGTGTAGCTCAAGATAAAGAAGAGTGTGTACTGGTAGTGCACCTGAATTGTGTGGATTCCTCATTGCCGGATGATCAAAAGCAGGTTGCTTGTGGATGTCAACGCAGTCGATAATATCTCCATCTTCACTCTACAGTAGAAATTAGCACCTCATTATTATGTTAGAGCAGTCATCAATTCCAATTGATCATGAAATGAAGGCAAGAAAAATACCTTAATACTCTTAACAGCAGGCTTATTGAGAAGCTTCAATTTCCTATCAATTACTTGAGAGATTTACTCCAGCTTTAGCTTTCCCATCTGCTACATCACTCAAAACAAATACAGCAATTATTAACAAAAGCATTGACACCCTTTTCTCCATTTATTCTCTCTCAGATAAGTTGTAGAAAAAAAAATGCACTAAAGGCAAAGGAGAACTGTGCAGTAAGGAAAATGTTTGAAGAGAGATATATATATATATATATATATATATATAATATACAGTCTTTCTACTGTCAGTTCGTCCTGACATAAAATTTAACAGGACATTGAATGTGAGCCACTCATTTATGAAAGAGCTTTGACAAGTGCATACACACCAAGTCAAAGTATGTAAAATGAGTGGTTCACATGTAAGGAACTGATAAATCTTTTGTCAGTTCGAACTGACAAAAGAAAAATTGTGTATATATTTATATATATATATATATATATATATATATTGTGAGAGCATAGCCCACCACATCAATGTCTCTATCTCTAAAATATAGTTCCAAAAGGGAATATTTTTTCCAGATGCCACCTTTAAAAAAATTTCACTTCATCATACTCTTTATACTTATCTCTGTCTCTATCTCTATCCGTGTTTTTATTTATATTTCCAAATAATTTATATTTTCATTATGGTGTGGATATTGACACTTATAAAAGTTATTAGTACACCCATTTTTATAAGTATACATATGTCTAAAATTTTAAAAATAAATATTACTATAAGCACCCACCATAATGTTAATAGTACTCTCATTGAAATAAATATATTCATTTTAATACATATTATTTATAAATAATCTTAAATTATTATTATATCCAATTTATAAAAAAAATCATATTATTTTTGGAATCTAATCCTTTTTTAATGATGGTTCAATTTACTTTTGGAAATATCTCGAATGTAGTAGCCTTATAAAAGGAAATATATGGAACCGTATATGAGGTCAAAAGATTTTCAATCTGAAATTCTCTTATTTAGTATCTGTTTGGAAGAGCTTGTCTACTGGATAAAAGAGCTTTTTAAATTAAAAAAGCTCTTTTCAATTTTTTTTTTTTTGTATCGTTTAGTTGTCACTCAGTAAAACTTTTGGATGATTAAAAAAGTTGTTTTACGTCTACTTGGAGAAGCCCAAATTTAAAGCTTTTCCAAGTAGATCTTTTGGAGTTTTTTTAATAACACTAAAATCTCCAATATAACCCTGTAATTTAATATTTGTTAGAGTATTTTGGTAATTCTATCATTAAAAAGCTCTTTTTTAATTGACAACCAAACGACCATCGACTTTCATTTAAAAGCTCTACATCTAAAAGATCTATTGCAAAAAGATCTACTTGATAAGTTCTTCCAAACGTACTCTTATACAGCTCTCTTAAAAAAAAAACTTATTGATATTTACAGTTATCTTAAAAAAAACTTGTTGATATCTATAACTATCGTTAAAAAAAATATTTTATTTATTGATAGAGTTCATACATATACGTAAAAGAAAGACAAAAACAATATGATAATCATGTGATGATGAGAAAGTTTGATACTTGAAATAAAATTAAAGTTAATTATAGTTTATCATAAATTTTTTTTTAAATGTAAGTTTTTTTAAATAAAAAAATATAGTTGAAGATATAGTTATAATTAATTAGTATATATAATAGTTTGGTTTATTTTTAATTAAAGTAATTTGTCTTTATTGGTAAATTTCTATTAGGATATTTTGTAATTAATTTTTTTAATAAAATATGGGTGTACTAATAAGTTTTATGAGTGTTAATATCCGCACCCTTTACATTATTATTTTTGACTTTCTTTAATAAATTATTGTTCAACTAAATTTTAACAAATATTATTTTTAATAACATTTGTAAAAAAATATTTTTTTATTAGTGTATGAATTTATAATAATTTAATGTTTTATGTTCTTCAACTTGAATAGGTAATACTTCTCTAGTGTGGGGAATGTTATATTTTTTCAGGTTTTGTCCTTGAAACCTAGTGTGGTTGAGATATGATGGTTAAAATTGTATCATTGAGTGTTTCTACGACCAGTCTACGACAATTAGAATATTCTACTTCCGTTACAATTAGTTATCTGTGTTTTCATTTTTATCTCTCTATTTACTTTGAAGTTATTAATTTATCTTATTAAGAAATATTGACGCTAAGACAATATGGGGGGATCTACACTAACAGGTTGTGGATTCGCGTATATTCACTCTCAAAACCCTGAATTATTATAATATTTAAAACAAATGTTAACGTTTGCATACTCTGATGTTAATTTACCTTGAAGTATAATATTTATCGTACAAGTGTTTTTTCACCAGAATAATTTTGTTTGAGAAAATTATAACAAAATAATAAAATGAATAACAATAAAATGACGATTTTTTTACGGGGTTTGGTTGGTCAATGAGCAACCTTTATTTTATTTTTAATTACAACTACTAATTAATAACGATAACCATAATCTAGTTGAGAATGAAATTCGGATTATTTATACAAAATCTCAACAAAAAAATGAAAATGAGTAAAACATAATAGAAGACTTGAACATGAAAAAGAAACCAAAACACACAAATGATAAAGTATGGTAAGAATGCGTAAATAAAAAATTATTAATTAATATTTAATATTGCACTCATTTTAAAGATCTAGATGAGACATTTTTAATGGTATAATTTTTATGTTTCAAAAATTTATAAATTAAAATTTATTATGCATTAAATGAATTTAATGAAAAAGGTAAAATGATATAAATGGAATATAAAATGTTGTAAAGTAAGTTTAGAGTATGAGATTTGGTACTCTAAATTTAGAGTATAAATCTTAGAAACTCTAAAAAAATTGTCTTCGAAACAAAATTTTGGAATACGGTGGAAGCAAACCGTACTCTATTTTAGAGTTTATACTCTATTTTAAAATACGATGGGTAGTGATAGGCGTGGGGGCCCATTGGGGCGGGGGAGGGTCCCTCCACCCCCACCCCCACCCCCACCTCCACCCCCATTTCTAAAACCTCCTCCCACCCCCAACCCCCATTTAGGGGAAGTGGAGATGGAGGTGTTTGGGGGGATGTTCCCCTACCCCCATCCATGTCCCCTATTTCCCCTATTTTTTCCTTTTTCAATCAAAATATTTTTCAATCCGAAATTTGGAATTTGGAATTTAGAATTTGGGATTCGAAATTAGATCACTCCAATCTTTTGATTTACTCTATTTCGATATCTAATCTAATAAATAATCTAAAATATATATAATTGATTTAATTTAATCCAATTTTTTTTTTTTATGAAATTAGACTGACCCAAGGGGAAAAAGCATCACAAACGATCATATGCTGAAAAACCCCTAGGCAGTATCTAGAAATATATTAATAAATAAAAAGAGTACTAAAAGTAATAGCAATACATCACAAACCAGATGACACAACCCTAAAATAACTAGAGGCACGCAAGCCACACAAGAAAAACAAAGTTAGGAAAACCTAAACGATTCTCTACCCATATAGTCATTACCAACTAGCGAAGAACATAACGAAGAAGTGGAAGACCACTATGAATCAAAAGAAAGACCCAAAGCGTGTTTAGAGAGAGCATCCGCCACCTAACTACCTTCCCTGAATATATGAGAAACCTGGAACTCCATATGCGAGATCTGATGAATGCATCGTTGCCAAGCTTGACGAACACGACAAGTAACCTAATCAAACATAATCGAAAGAAGCTGCACAACATAAGAAAAATCACTCTCGAGCCAGATTATATGCCAACCTAAATTCCAAGCATAATTGATGGCTAAAGAAGCCTCAAGGAGCTCAGCCTCAAAAGCAAAAACATGATCAAGGGGGACCGCAAAACATGCCTTCACAAAAGATCTACAAGTCTGAAAAACACGCCCACAACCTCTCACACCTGGCAAACCCAAAGATGCACCATCCGTGTTAACCTTTATCCACCACGGAGCCGAAGGAGACCAAACCACACTCCTAATAACCGGAGCTTTACCAGGTCGACCACTGAGACTAAACCGGCGAAGAATCAGCAGATCATCAACACAGTTACGAATATAGCTGATCCCCAAACGGTTCGCATCATAAATAGAGTGCCACACTAGAGATAAAGCAGCCCAGAAATCAACAGATTTTCCCTTAAAAATCCATTGGTTACGGGAATACCACACACTCCAAACCACCGCATGAATAACAGCTCTCCACAAAACCTTAATCTGATCACTGAAAGAAACAGACATGGCCTGCCTATAAACGAACCCTATGTATCAGTGGAGACACTCCTTTGAAATGAGGAGAAAACTGCCTCCAAAGAGCTGTAGGAAGATGGCACTTCAGAAAAAAATGATCTACTGATTCCGAAATAATACCACAAACACTACACTTGGAAGCTAATTGAAACCCGGACCTGCACAAATGATCTTCGGTGTGGAGCCTATCAAGCAAAAGCAGCCAAGACAGAACTGAATGAAGGGGAAGGATATAGCGAGACCAGACATCCCTCTACCAGGGGACCTGTGGGATGTCATGAAACATCCTAGAGTAAGCCGCTTTACAAGAAACACTAATGTCCCTAGAGTGAGGCCACATCAAATAATCTGTCACCGGAGATATCGCAATCCTACCAATCTGAAAGCAGAGATCTGGAAATCGAGCTCGAAAGTGATCATCTAAAATCCATCTACCATCCCGAATGAAGTCAGAAACCCTAGCCTAAATATTCGTAGCCAGGAAATCAGGAATCCTAAGGAGATCCAAAATTGGCAACCCAAACTAGTTATCACGCCAAAAAATCCCTATGAGAGTCTTCCCCAATAAGCCAGATATTATCCTTAATGAGCTCAACATAGTTAGTCCTAAAAGAATTCCATATGGAAGAGGTGATGTAACCTTCATGCAATTTCTACAGCTGCCTAATATACCTCTCGTGCAAAAAAGTGAAAGCAAAACTGTTCGAAATTATAAACTTTCAAGTGAGCTTCTGAAGTAATGAATCGTTTAACAATGTTAGGTCTTTCAAACCAAGACCACCAAGAGCATAAGGTCTACAATAACGGTTCCAGGCAACACGAACCAACTTAATCTCCTCACAAGAACAAATCCATAAGAAATTTCTGATCTTCTTAGAAACTATCTGAATTGAGGAAATCGACCATTTATAAACCATAAAAGAGTGAACAAAGGAGCTAGTAATCACCGAGTGAATCAAAGTAACCCATCCAGCCAAAGAAATGAACTTACCTTTCCACTTTGCAAATTTAGACAAGATCTTATCCGTAATGGGCATCAAAACAGATTTCTTAGGCTTACCCCGGTAAAGTGGAACCCCTAGGTAAAAAAATGGAAACCGACCAATCTGCATCCCAACTAAGGACTGAAGAGAACTAATCCGAGCTGGAGAAACTGAAGACCCAAAAAAGATGGAGGAATTACTCTAGTTAACAAGTTGACCCAAAATGCTACCATAAACTCTGAAAGCATGCACAACCCTCCTCAAGTTTCTGACCGTGGCCCTACAAAAGATTAGAACATCATCGGCATACAACAAATGAGTGGGAGCAGAAAAACCCTTCAAAGAAGAGATAGGCAAAAGCTAGTATGATGCCACCATCCTCGAAAGTAACATACTGAGAAAATCCTCAGTGATACCAAAAAGAAGAGGAGAAAGAGGATCCCCCTGTCTAATCCCTCTCGAGCAACCAAAATAACCAATTGAAGATCTATTAATCAAAACAGATAGTTTCGAAGAGCCCAAAATGCTAACAATCAAATCCATGAAGGTTTGAGAAAAACCAAAAGCCCTCAGAACTCGACAAAGGAACTTCCAATCAATAGAATCAAAAGCCTTACTGATGTCTATTTTCATATCCACATTACCCTCATAGCTTCTTATGAAGCACATTAACACAATCAGATGCGAGGGCAATACAATCTTCAATGTACTGATCCCTAATGAAACCAAATTGTTGCCGAGAGACAATCCTAGCAGCAATCTGAGCTAACCTGTCAACCAAGATTTTGGAAGAAACCTTGAAAAGAAAATTACCAAGCACAATAGAACGAAATTGATCAATTGTGATTGAATTCCTCATCTTCGAAAAAAGAATGATAAAATTAGAATTCAAACCTAGGGCAACCACTCCTGAATGGAAGAAATCCCAAACCGCAAGAATCACATCTCTACCCACAATCACCCAACAACGTTGAAAGAAACGACTGGAGAAACCTTCACGCATAGGAGCCGAAAGAGCATCCATGGCAAACACCGAATCATAGATAACATCAGCAGAGGGAATATCCACTAGAAGGGAGTTCTCCTCCTAGGAAACTAAAGAGGGAACAATGTCATCCACAATAGAAAGATTCTGATAAATCAGATCTGAATCAGAAGAGACTAAATCCATATAAAACCTGACAATGTGATCTCTGATAACTGTCTGATCAACCGAAATAACCCCATCAATCGAAAGCAAGGACAAAACACTTCGACATTGCTTACGCTTGATCAAAGAATGAAAAAAAGTATGAATTACAATCCCCATCCTGCAACCATTTCACTCTAGATCTATCACGAAAAAAGCATGTCTACATAAAAGCACGTCAAGATCATGATGAATGCGCGACTCTGTCAAAAAAAGCTCCTCCAAAATTAATATAACTAACTATAGTAATATAGTATTATACATAAAAGTTTAAATAAATTTAACGTCTAAATAAACAAATTTACAAAATAAAAATAAAAATATATAAATGAGGGTAGGGGTAGGGGTAGGTTCCCCCACCCCATATAGGTTTTAGGGGAAAAATTTGCCCCTACCCCTACACCCAAATGGGGGTGGGGCCCCGTGAGGGAAATGTTCATCCATAACGGTGGGAGATGTTCTGACCTTCAAATTAAGTACAATAAGTAGATGATTGGATGTTATGGAAATCAGATTCAGGCTCTCTTAAATATGTTACCATTTAGTCAGGATTAAGCTAATCCCATTAACTACAGCAAAAATACTAATTAAATGATCAGTATTTTTCCTTATCTAATTAAATAACAACAGAATTTTTGTTATATAAAAATAGAATATAAGTTCTTGCACTAATCTTATATATGAAAGGATTTTAATTACACACAGTAAAGTCTAGGGATGGCAATGTATCGGATCGGGGAATGGACAGGGGCAGACCTAGAAAATATTTGTTACCCGGCTAATTAAACTTAATATATGCGTACAGACCTAAATAGATTCTTCTCTTAACATAAATTATTCTATAGATATAAAAATTTACTTTAAAAGACTAGTTTGAATTGCTTTAATCTAACAATTAGAAAGCAATGGAGTGAATATAAAACGTTTAATCTAACAATTAGAATAAAATCAAGTGAATACTGAATGTATAATCTTGCAATTGAAACAAATTCAGGGAAATATTTTATATAAAACACGCATTAAATTACATATTTGTAAAGACTACTGTTAACACATGCAATGTTTTTATATTGAGTTAGAATAGGTAATTCATAATTGATTGAATGTGGTTTTTATTATAGGTAAATTATCAAGCATTCAACACACTAAAACCTATAAATTAGAAGTAATCTAAGGTTAAAGTTCTAAAAATCTCAACCCAAACAACTGAACAAATATCACAAACTGAATACAAAAAATTAAAAGTAGAGTATGAAAATAACATTGGATGAAAATAAAATGTAATGCAATGAATAATGTTAAATTTAAGGGTCAATTTAGTAATATTGGTTGAAATTAAATATAATTTACTAATAATAAAAATGATAAAAGGAAATTGAGCAATAATAGTTTCTTTTTTTTTTCCTCAAGGAGGCTTCTCAAGGGTACGCCCTTGGGGATGGATACCTCAATATCCATCCATGTATCCGTTTGAGATATGTATCTCCATTCCCCATCCATCCTCATTTCTAAGTGAACGAGACGGATTCGGATAATCCCGAATTGAGGTAGAGATATCTATCTCCGCTCCGTCTATATCCGTATCCAATGGAAAAAAATGTAAATTTTATAGTTTACAATAGAAAATTGTACTTAACACGTGTAATAGTACATTTTATCCTATTTAAAGGGAGAAACAAAATACATGCAATAAAGTTCTAATAAAATAATAATAATAACTTATATAATTAGAATTTTGTTGTGAATATAGTGGTTTTTACCACTTGTATACAATACACAAAATATTACACAAATATCTTCCCTCCTCTTGTGTATATTACACAAATATCTTCATCATCCACCGTCTCCCCACTTGCCTTTCTTTGTCTATATATATATATATATATATATATATATATGTGTGTGTGTGTGCACTGTATGAAAAAGATCATATGATATCAATATATCAGTTTTCTCTCACTCTTATGTATCTCGTCTCTCTCTCTCTTCTCTCACTCACTTCTGTTCTTCATTTATTCTTCATCTATTTCAGTTTTTCTTTAGTTAATTTATAACAAATTCATAATTACTTAATCATTTTTTATATTTTTAAAATATTAAAATCTATAATGGATCTGGATGGGGATGGATATCCATAGACTAAATCCATCCTCATCTCTAAAAATAAAAATGGATATTAGGATAATATACATCTCCGCTTCGTCCCAAAATAATAGTATCCATCTCTAGTAAGGTCTGACAAGATGCAACTAAATATTTTTGTTGTCTTAATAATCGTTGGGTTGTCGGTTACTTAAGCTGAAAAATTGACTGCTTGAACTTCAATTGAAATATAGGCTCCATTTATACATTTTTGATATTCTAATAATTGCTTTCTTAAAATAATTTGAATTTTGACGAGATGTCCAGTTGTATACTCCTCACACATACACCATCAGGTTGTGGGTTTGAGTCATTCACTCTCCAAAAATCCCGAATTTAATTTTGAATTTCATTCAAGCTTATCACCTTGAACCTTTTTTTTTTATTATTATTATTATTATCATTACGGTTTTAAGGGCAAAGAGGATTTTTTCCGGGTCCTCCATAGTATAATGCAGGATCTTCCATATATTCTTCAAAATATTCGACATCATAGCAGTTGTATTCATCTGCATAAGTAGACACCCATTCTGGGATCTTCAGGTTTGGAGAGTTGTCGAGAATTCGCATTCTCTTCATACAACCTGAATCGGCGAAAACATAATCTGCAAATCTTCCATTTCCCATAGCTGTTGCAGTGTGTGGAGGCTGTCCCAGCTTGGAGCTATAGACTTCACCTCCCCATTCAGCAGTTGATGCACCGGTACGTAAGGCACTAAATAAGTCATGTGGCCAGTAACCTATGTTTATCTTTTCTCCATATTGCACCCACCAGTTGCTTGTAATTGGATCCTGAACTCAATTGTAAAATCAAAAAATCAAATCAAATTAAAGTATAACAATGATTAAATCAAATTAAAGCATCAGTTTCCCTGACCTTGTAGATGTATATAATTATCTGATATGGCAGCTCATTAGTTACTGAGATGGGATAAATTGCTGCACCAAGCGCGATTTCGCTGCTAGTTTGGACAAAACCAGGGCAAGTGAGATCAAAGCACCCAGTTGTTTTTGATGCATCAACCTGATTCATCAAGAAAACAAATCTGTTATTAATTTAATTACAACTTCAAGGCAATAAGTTATGGTTGACATTATCTTACAGTCCAATATACATATAACCGAGTTTGTCTGTCTCCGTAAACACTTGGATTTACCTGAAAATCCACATAATTGCAAGTTCAAATGTAGACCGATAATTGAGTGATTTCAGACTTCAGTGTAGTTATACTGACCGCCCATCCGGATTCAATGCTTTCAAAATCATTGTAAGGGCCAGTAGCAAGAAGTACTCGAGAAGTACTGTACTCATCGTCTGATTCGAACAAAAGGATTCCAGACTTTGATGTCGGCTTTAACTCCAGAATAATGGTATCCTGCTGTGATCACTATTGCCTTCTGATTTTTACATGAAACCAATCTAGTCAGTTGAAAATTCACACAAAAGTTGTATCATGTATGCTAGTCTATTTGACAGGTTTTGACAGAACAACTGTATAAGTGAACAATCATACTGAACGATTTGGTTGTTGAAGGTTTGGATGCTCATTGAAGCTTGGCTTTTTCCTTCCATGTGGATTCCGAATTCTTCGAACGGGTATCGTTCCTTCTGGACAACTTCCACTCTTTTTCCATGTCTGTGATGTCACAGCCATTGGAGATTGGTCATTTCTCTCCTGCCATGTTTTCGTTTTAGTTGTTGTCATTGTCTCTTCAATTGGATCATCATTAGGATTCATCTGAGTAACAAGCACTTCTAAGTATTGATATCCACAACAAATTTACGAATGAAAAATAGAAAAAAGCACCTGGATTATATGGCCTTGAAGAGCAGGATGATCAAATGCTTTTTGCTTGTAAATATCAATGCAATCTATCACATCACCATCTTCACTCTGCAAGCACCAATTAGTCAAAATTAGCTTCTAAGCAAAAAATTCAAGTGATATTTAATTTACTCACAAGTCATACCTGAATGCTTTTCACTGCATGGTTTTCTCTTTTATCTTCCAAATTCTTCTCTACAAACCCATGACCAGCAATGAACAATCCCACTACAATAACCAGTACAGTCTTGATCAACACCAATATTTTAAAACAAAATTGTTTCCTCATTTGTTATATATATCTTCAAGAAACCCAAAATATCATAAATGAGTTTCTTGATTATTTGATTCTTTGTTAATTGATGACTTGGAAGTTAAAAATTAATCCTACTTGAACACATCCATCATTGTAGAATCTTGCTATAAAGACAAGAAATCCACTAAAGACATGTACGCTTTCGGTGATCAAATAGTGTCACTACTACATCAAAATTCCGTTGATTCGACAATACACCAAATTTGCATGATTTCACCGTCTAGTCATCCAGTTTTCATATACATCATCAGTATTAATTGAACTGCAACATGCAATTGTACTTTTCATCTTGATCAATAATCATCACATGAGGATTATCCTCCCGAACATCATATATTTGATTTAGCAACCGATCATACTACTAATACTCGTTCAATATAGTTATTGGGACAATTGATTCTACCAGAACCAAAGTCATTCTCAGGCTGAATGAGTCCCTCTACAACCAAAGCACATTGGACGGTATGACTCAAACATGAGATTATGAATTTTTTTTACCATATGAGTCAAAACCGTGAGGAAACCGAGAATATTTTTAGTGCACCGGGTGCACCAGCTGAGTGGTGGACCCGGTCACTGAAATGCAGACATGTAATCACGTGTCAGGTTTTTTGTTGTAAAAAATATATATATAATGAAAGGGAAAGAGAAAAAGGAAGAGAGGAAATAACTCAAAAGCTGACACATTATTACGTGTCAACATTTCGGTGGCCAGGTGTGCCACTCAACTGGGGTGCACTGAAGATTTTCTCGAGGGAAACCTTGAGGGAAACCTAGACTGGACTTTAAGTGACAACTCACAGGTCCATATTAGACGGGAACTTGGATCTTCTGTTGATCTGATTTTTTTCTTGATATTTTTAAAGCATGTGATTGGTTTATTCATAAAGTGATTGTGAAAATCATCACATCTTATCTATCAATTTATTATAATACTTAGGTGTTATAAGATTATATGAGGTCAGGAAAAGATAAGATCAACAGAGGAATCCAAAATATCAGACGGACCATGCCCAGTAATCCATGAAATGCTAACACGATAACGGCGTCGTTTATTGTTTTGCGACAAATGGGCCGCCTTAATTTGCTAAGTACGACCTAGACCCAAATATGAGAGAAGAAGGTCATCTGAGTGCTGACGTGAGTCACGTGACCGGTCACGTAAAAAACAACAAACTTTTGTTGCTTGTGGGACACACAGAGTACAGTACTGCACATACAACGTGGCATCTAATAATTGGAGGAAATTTCCCACGCTGCCTTCACGCTCCTCTCGCTATTCTCGAGATCTAGAACAGGAAGAGGATATAGAAAAGGAAGGGCTTGAGCGTTGAAGAGTGAATATATTGCCGAGGCTGCATTTTCTTGTATTGACTCATCCAGTACACAGAGCAAAACAAATATACTGATTACAGAGAGAAAAAAAATGGTGAACTACATGCTGATGATCTGCGCCGATCTCGAGAATCTCACTAACCTCGAACCGCATGATGGCTGCGACGATCCTAACTTCTCCTACTTCTTCAAGGTCTCTCTCTCTCTCCCTCACTTTTCTCTTCTTCAATTTTCATGTCCACAATGATACCTTCGTTTCAATGGTTTTAATTCTGTTTTAGTTGCTTTTACTGGATTCTTCTTTTCTCTGTTTCATCTGGCGATGATGATTCTGTTATCGTATTTTTTTTTATGTGAGTTTATATCGTTTGTTCTAGTTTGGTCTACGATTGTTTTTCATTTCATTGTCATTTCAAATCAAATGTGTTATGTTCGTTAGGGTTTCTACTTGTATATTACTTTAATTTACTTGATCTAATGTTGTTTTCCGTTTTCTTTTTCATCGAAGGTAGATTATATTACGACTATTATGGCTAAGCTTTTTTGCATTTTCTGTGATTTGAATGCTTATTGCTAATTTGCTATATGTGTTGTTTCAATTATGTATTTACTTTTGTTTTTCTTGTTTTGTCTTTCAAGGTTTGTTTTGATTTCTTCTTCAAATTTTCGAATCTTATTTTTTCCTGATAGTTCTATTTTCATATTGCGTTTAAATTTATAATTATTAACATTATTATTTGTGTTACGGATTATAGGCTGTTATTTATTTTTATTTTAGGATGTTTAATTTTACATTTTTTTGATTTCAATTTTATGTTCTCTTATATTTCTATTTTTGACGTCTGATTATTTCAATTGTATATGAAATCTTTGACTCTCTTTTTTTTCATCTTGTCTTCTGTTCTAGTAGTTTATGCTGTAATTGATATTAATTTTCGAATTTCCTGGATTAATAGTTGTTTGTTTGTCTCTGAGAGGTGTAGGTTAAGTGCGGCTGTTGTGGAGAGCTGAGCCAGAAAGAAACGTGCGTGTCCTTAGGTGATACCATTCCTAATTCTTCGGGCAAGGGAACCACCAATCTCATCCAAAAAGTACTCTCTCTCTCTCTCTCTCTCTCTCTGTGTAAAGTTTAATGAGAAACATGTTCTATTTGGTTGTTGTACTAAACTATGTTAAAGAAAGGAATTCTGTTTTTTTTTTTTTTTTCGTTTTTCTTATAGCATCATTTCTTCTACTTGGCCAGTAAATGAACATTCTAGTTGAGCAAGTGTTGTTTGTACTGATACCGGAGAGTAACTTATTTAGAATAACTTAAGAAATCAGTATATTCGATGTTTAGAATCAAGTTTACTGTTGTTTTTGTTGGAAACAATTTCACAACCATGAGAATGAAATATTTCTAAGTTTTTAGAAATTTGAGAGTGCAATATGATTCAACAGAGTGCAAGTGGTTCCATTAACAGCAGTTGACCTCTAACTTGTGAGAAAGAGTCATTCAAACCCATGAGGAATGACATTATGTACTCCATTTGATAATGATCGTTCATATTTTTAACTCCTCCACATGTACATTTTCCACAAGAACACACTGGTCTGTAATTACTCAACTCTTCCCAAAGTGATTTCAATTTTGTGAAGTAAATGCTAACTGAGTTTTGATCCTGTGTTAGATTCATTAATTCTCTCCTTAATTGAAAGATTCTTGGGCCATTTTTCTGTTGAAATCTATCCCTAAGATCTATCCAAATGTCTCGAGCCGAATCAGCATATATCACACTAGCAGAAATGTCCTTAGACACTGAGTTTAGTATCCAAGAAATCACTATGTTATTGTTTCTAATCCAAGAATTGAGAAGGTTAGTATCGGTACCTTCAGGCTTGGGTATTGATCCATCCACGAACCCTAATTTGTTCTTCACATAGAGACCAATCAGCATTGCTCGACTCCAAGAGGCATAGTTATCTCCTGTGAGCAATTGTGAAACAAGAACAGTTCCAGGACTATCAGAGTGATGGAGAAAATAAAGATTGAAATGATCGTCTGTTGAAGATCTATAATTCGATCTGGAATCTGACAAGGAATCGCTTGCTGCAGATGAGGTCGCCATCACAATCGCAATTGAAGTATGTAATTTGAAGAAAGACATTGAAGGTCTCGATCACGCCAGAGAAGCTCAACAATGGCGGATTTCAATGGAAGCAGAAATTCTGCTTTGATACCGTGTTGAAATAGAGAGGATATTGAAACAGAGATGCTAGAGAAAACTTAGAGAAGAAAAGTAAAATGAGTTTTCATATTGTTCCCTTGTGTATTGTTACAAGTATCAGCTGTATCAATAGGTAGACTAAAAGAGAAGTTAGTTACACTAACTAACTAACTAAATGAGAAGTTAGTTACACTAACCAACTAATTTATTAACTAATTGTATTCTAATTCCTAATAACCCTCATTGCACATCTTATAATATTAATTCCATTCTTTGACTGGTTCATTTCTTGTAAACATTGCTTGCAAATTTGCAATTGAGTGAGCATTGAAAATATATGTTTTCTGTATGGCTGTTGATAAATATGGTACTTTATGTCTCTCAGTAATTATTTATCTCTTGCTGTGACATGTGATTAGTAGTATCATGTTTCTTGTGTATATTAAATACATCCATCATATAACTTTTCAATTTAAATATGGATTTTTTTCTCTGTATCTATAAAATGACTGACTTTTGGTGTTGGGTGTTAATTTGCTGCCTTTTCTCTGTCTACAGTGCAAGTTTTGTGGGAGGGATGGAACTGTGACAATGATTAAAGGCCGAGGTAATCCACTGACCCAGGAAGCTAGTGAATCAGGGAAGTATTGCCCCGTGATGTTATTCGACTGCAGGGGTTTTGAGCCTGTGGATTTCATCTTTGGTGATGGATGGAAAGTTGAATCTGTAAGTTTCTACTATTTTGCCTTAACCTTTGTTATGGAACAAATCAATTTAATCTTTTAAAACGTTTTAGGTGCAATGGGCCCTCATGTCCAATTTTCCTTGAAAATTGTTACTAGGTTTTAGAAAACTGCATTTTGCATTGTCTAAACAAATCTTTTTCTTTTCCACTGGAGATGATATATTTCACAATTTTATTATTGTATCTAGGTTTTGATATTGCGTCTTGGCTTCATTTTCTTTTTGAGTAAGAACACTGGCTCCTGTTTTGTTGTTAAAACTTTCTTGAACTTCTTTCCCGCTCCAAATGGTCTTACTCGTTTCAGTCAAGCTTTTGAACTGTTATGTTTGGGATTTAAGACTGCAAGTTTTCAAATTCTGTAATGTAAATATCTAACCTTTGGTAGGATTGAATGATGACACATGCATTTTCTTTAACATGAAAAGACATTGTGTAATCAGATGTATTAGGGATGTGCTGCACTGCATTTTTGCTATGATCTCTTATGAATATCATGATGCCAGCTACACGGAAAAATCTTGGATGCAGCGGGATGCATGATGCATTTTCCGCTGCGATCCTGCCATGTGGCAAGATCACAGCGGGAGATGCATCGTGCATCCGCTGCACCCAAGTTTCTCCCAGCTACACATAATTATTCTGGTGCACTCCGGGGATGTTAATATACTTGACTTGGAGCTCCTTGTTTTGCAATGAATTTACATAAGGTTTTATTGTCTTCTGGTTTGTCTTTTATGGGTTTCCTGCAGTATGCTGGTATTGGTCATTCAAGAACATTATCAATACATGTGTGCTAGTCCTACTCTTGATGCAAACAGAAAAAATTTGGGGAACCATGGCAATGTAAATTAACTTTGCTTATTCAAAAAGTCTAGCTACTAGTTTAGTGAATTGAAAATCTGTTGAACAAAGTATAATTTGAATTTTACTTTAGACAAGAACGGATGGATACACAACAGATTTTGCTTCCAATTTTTGTAGTTGGTCTAATGTTCTCATGTGGATGAGGTTGTAAAATGCTCTTTCGTTACTTGCACTACTTGCACTCTTTTAAGTTTTTAGATTCAATTTAAGATTGATGGTCACAACAACAATTTATCTTCTTTACATCATCCTTACTGATTTTGGCTGATGCAAAAATGCATCCACTTTATTCACTTAAAACCTTTTTGTTTAATGCCCTTCCTTGGTCTCAATTGTGTTCAATGCAACTTCATGTAAATTATTTGTGTAGATTGCTGGGACCAAATATGAAGGCGTTGACCTGTCAAGCGGCGACTTTGCAGAGTATGATGAGAAGGGAGAGTGCCCAGTTTTGATATCCAACCTCCGCTCAAAATTTGATGTGGTAAAGTAGAGCAGTGCAGGTGCTCCTGGGTGGAATATATCTTGGTACATAAACAACCTAACTGTTCCTTGTGAATGAAGCTGAAAAATTTGACTATACTATATGTAGTAGCCACTATT
Organism: Dipteronia sinensis; assembly: GCA_033220585.1. Taxonomy (NCBI): domain Eukaryota; kingdom Viridiplantae; phylum Streptophyta; class Magnoliopsida; order Sapindales; family Sapindaceae; genus Dipteronia; species Dipteronia sinensis. The sequence continues at coordinate 5,248,365 of CM065640.1, forward strand.
CTGTATTTTGAGTGGCGTGATGGTATATGACTTGTTCTATGTTCATAAAATACTTTGGTAATAGCTGTCAACTGATTAACGGGTCATTTGATCTGATTTCCAGGAAATGTTGGCATTTGATCTGATTTGATGAAGTATGTTCACAATATTATGCTAATAGAATGCATTGTGCATCCATGGTGAATGCCTAGAATTGTTGAAAACTTGAAATGACCCGACTTCATGTCTTGAAAAACCTAGGACTGCATTGTAGTATGAGTTTGTTTAGATTACATGACTATGGATTTAATTGTTGCATAAATTACATCGAAGGCCATTCTTTATAGCAGCTTGCATGTGCAGTCCATTTGTATATCCACCGTTCTTCTGCCTGTCAGTCCATCTTCAACATGTCATCTTATTATATAGACTGTTAGGATGATTATCAGCAATGTGGAATGATTTTGAGTTTTGATGATTTACCATCATTGGCCCATCAGAATTAAGTTTTCTTTTCTTTTCTTTTAGATAATGATTAATGCACTTTCTTACTCCTTGAAACGCATGTTAGGCTGGATTTAGGTGCGTGGTGCGTGGATCATACGAATTTTTTTTTTTTTTTTTGAAAAAATATCATATCATTAACTAAATATGAAACATGGGTACTGTTAATTAAACAACTTTATTATATTGATTATTGAAAATCTGTTGCGTAATAGATACGACTGTCGACATCTGAGACCACTGAAAGTTGAAGGCGAACCAATGAAAGTGCATAGTGCATAATGTTGCGCACCATCAATCAATTTAGGTGGAATTGTTCGCACGTCTCATACACTAGACTACTAGAGAAAAACTGAAGCATATTGGTCCGCAATCTCGGATGTGGCTGAGAGTGGGTCCAATTCTGGACTTGCTTCATAAAGCTTCACCTAACTGAAGGGTTCTGACTTGGCAAATGCCGTTGCCATCAAGTAAGGGGAATTTGAAACTTCAATCTTTAAATGTTAAATGGATTCCCCACAAATCCCAACCGTTAGTCCCATCAAAACGGTTGTGTTTCTGTTTTAATTTTTAAATTACTGATAAAATAAAATAAAAAGGTAAAAAGAGATATCATTAGTAGTATTTCCTATCCTTCAAAAAAAAAAATCAGTAGAGTATTTCTACTGTCTAAAATGAGCAATAAAAAGACTGATAAAACCCATCAATGCTGTCTGGAAAAAAAAAATTCAAAAGTAAAGATATTTTATAACAGTAAGTAAAATATGGTTTATATGTGTATGTAGAATTGTAGATAATGAAATAATGTAATGAATGATAAAGATGGATAAATCAATTGTCATATTTTTGGACAAATTTTAAAAATGAATAACACTTACCATGTTTTAGTTATTTTTATTTATTTAATATCGAGATTTTAATAGACTGATTTACTTGCTCAAAATACAAGATTAGTAAGCTTTTCTCTTTTCGTCTTTTATGCCCCCAATCCATACCCCTTTTATCAATTTTTTTTTTCTTTTTTTGGTAACGACGATCTCAAACTTCATCCGGATACAAATCCGTCATCCTCCTTCAACTGCGTGACACACGTAGGGTCTGTATACCCTACCGATCTGTATGTTGGATACAGAGTAGGACAGATAAGAAACTTCGGCCCGCACCACTCGCTCCACAACGATGAAGACGAAACACAAAACAAAACATATAAAGTAAGAAGGGGGTATAATTGTCCGTTTAAAATTTTAAAAGTTTCTCCGCAAACATGATTGGGTTCGGCGACCTTATCACACTTCTTCCACATAGTGAAAACCGCCATCCACATGAAAGACGACCCATGAAAACGATGAAGTGAGAGAAAAATGAATACACAACAAGACAAGACCCCACAAAAACCAAAAGCCAAAGCCAACAACACCGCCAACACACCACAACCTCAAGTCTGTATAATTGTATCACTCTGTACATGTGCGTGCTAAAAAATTCCTAAAATTCTCCAGAATATGCACTATTGTCTATTCACCTTCTATTGTGATTTGTGAATCCCTCAGAAGTCACGCGCCAACATATATTTTGTTTTCTTCAATAATCACTACTTTCTCGGACCTCCTTCTCTTTCTTCACTACATATATGACTTTACTCTTCTCTATTATCTTCATCGCGCAATTCAAGCACTGAATGAAGTAAAGGATCCAACACTGTTACATGGGTATGTTTACGATTTCTACTATTTCTCTGCTGACTAACCTCTTCACCCACCGCCTATCACGTTAATTTTTCTTTTGATTATCTATAGAATTCGATCTCGTATTAGATTCTTATTAGATGCTCTGTTTTTGAGAAACCCATGTTCATCCTCCAATTTGATAGTCATGTAATGTCTGTTCATAGTTGCTTTTTGGGCATTGTAGTATCAGTGCTAGATCTGTAATAGCTATTGTTTCCTAAGTGGGTTTTTTTGTTGTAATCCAAAATCACAATTTGTTGGATTAATTCGCTGGTAGTGGTTTATAGCTGCAATTTAGAACACTGCTGTTTTGCTTGGTTGGTGTGATAGCTAGAAGCTGAGATTCATCTGATATTTTTGAGGTTGTGAAGTGAAGTTGTTTTGGATCTGATAGAGAAGTTGAATTTGATATAATAGAGTATTAGAAGATGCAAACAACAAGGGTTGTTGTTCCATTGGAGGAAGGAGGGAAGGACCCTATAGTCACAAGTAGGACAAACCCATCTAGGGCTTTGCCGCTTAGACTAATTCAGTTATTTGGTATGTTCTTGTCTCTGTGTATTGCGTTTTGGTTCGTTAGTGTATATGCAATTCGTCATTTCGGAGTCCAGAGTGTGATGACATCGGTTAAGTCCACCTTCCAGCCTTGCTTCAATCAAGAGAATAATTTGGATCTTTGGATAAAGCCTCCATCAAATTTGATGCACACAATGAGTGATAATGAACTTTTTTGGAGGGCTACGTTGGTACCGCGGAGGAAGAAGTACCCCTTCAGGAGGGTTCCAAAGATTGCATATATGTTCTTGACGAAGGGACCATTGCCGCTTGGACCCATTTGGGAGAAGTTTTTTAAGGGGCATGAAGGGCTTTTTTCGATCTATATGCACTCGCTGCCAACATTTGAGCCCAAGTTTCCACCGAATTCGGTCTTTTATAACAGGCAAATCCCAAGTCAGGTACGGGCTACATCTTCTTTCTCTATGTTTTCTTTTAGAATCTTGGTAGCTCATGTGACCATCTTTGTTGTATTACTGATCATGCATATGATGATGTGAGTTCTGATCCTTGTTTTAGAGTGATGGAAACTTTGTTTTAACTAGAATCTGAATTCTGATTTTTGAGGATTTATGGATGCTAAACATTTTTCAGTATGCTTGCATGCCTTTTAGATAGCTGTTTGCATGCCTTACGGTCTTTGAAAATAATAGGTTGCAAGCCCATAAAACATGGGCATAGTTTTCTATATATTTTATGAATGGTTAAATTCTGAAGAAACTTTGTTGAATAAAAAGGTGTTGATTAATGGATTTGATTTATAATTTTTTAGTTTGCTGTTGGTTTGGACAGATATGACTTAGCCAAATAATTGATAATGTCTTTTATCATTTAAAATATGCTTTCTTCAGCAATTGCCATACAGCTTGACTTTTACAATCTATGAAAGTTGTCATCTTGCATGAGTTGCTGGTTAGAACGTGGAATGGAATTGGTTCTGAACTAACCTCAAAGAATGCATGACCCACATGAGTAGGATTTCATATATAACTCAAATAAAAGAATCTTATACGTAGGGAGATCTACAGATGTGCACATAAATGTATTATGTGTGACCATATCTCTTAATATACTTGTATTTGATGGGCACACGTTTTACCTTGCACCTAACAAAACTGGTAACTGGTAAGGAAAAGAAAAAAATTACATTAAGTTGGTGTTCATTTTGGGTACAGATGAAAACTAATGGATCATAATTCCTAACACACCAAAGAATGAGGGTGGGAGGGTGGTCGGAACTGCTTAGATGTATTGGCACAAGAGGGGTTTTGGTATTGATATGATTAACATGCCTTTGAGAAGAGGATGTAGGAATTTGATAATTTGGATCCCATCAAGTGTTGGGTTGAGCACAACAGGATAGATGCAAGCATAGAGGCCTAGCATGAAGTAACAATCTAATTGTATTAATTGGATTCGCAATGTTAATTGTTGTTCAAGTTCTGGTCTGTGTCAGGGAAAAGGTGGAACATGGAGATAAGGGTTTCTGCAGAGAAAATATTTTTAATGTTTTATGTTTCTATTCAAATGGTTAACAAAAGGACTACCTATCATTCTCCTTTTATACAAGGACTTACAGTGTTTGTAATTTGTAAAAAGAGTGGAGAAAAACACGGCACTTATTTTACCTAAGGTTTCACTTTGCACCGCATGATTTTGAAGAACTACAATTGCTTTTCAATCGCCACCCGAAGATTTTGTATATTCTTTTTCTACAGTTTTCTGTTGGACTAGTATGAAGACATATAGTCTTGAGGCTGTCCGGGTGCTATCATTAAAGCAGGATTTAAGTCCATTCATAGTAGCTCTATAGTCTGGTAGTTATAGAAAAATAGGTAGCTACAACAGTCAAACCAAACCGTCATAAGTGATACATAATGCTATTTTGATCTTAGAGACCATATATGTTAGACACACACATGGGCATATATTTGTATGTATCTGTATATCATGTGCTATGTGAAGAATTTGTTTGTCATCTACTCAAAATCTGTAAGGGGTGCTACCATTAAGTCTCATCATAAGAACTCATCTACCATTAAGTTCAAGCATTTGCATAATCTACAGCATGTGAAGTTATTTATTACTCAAGTATTTCAATTGTTGATGTTTTTTCTTGCAGATTTCTGAATGGGGAAGAATGAGCATGTGCGATGCAGAGAAAAGACTACTTGCTAATGCATTGCTTGATATCTCCAATGAGTGGTTTATTCTTCTCTCTGAGTCCTGCATTCCCCTCTATAACTTCTCTGTCATCTACCACTACATATTGAAATCCAGACACAGTTTCACTGGTGCATTTGATGACCCTGGACCATTCGGTAGAGGACGCTATAACGATAACATGGCACCTGAGGTGAACCTTAGTCAGTGGCGTAAAGGACCCCAATGGTTTGAAGTTAACCGAAAGCTTGCAGTCAACATTGTGGAAGATACTACATATTATACGAAATTTGAACAATTCTGTAGACCAGCATGTTACGTTGATGAGCATTATTTTCCCACCATGTTATCCATTCAAGCACCACATCTCATAGCTAATAGAAGCCTCACTTGGGTGGACTGGTCCAGGGGCGGTGCCCATCCGGCTACATTTGGAAGAGCTGATATCACTGAGGAGTTTTTCAAGAGAGTCTATGGAGGTCAACAATGCACATACAATAACCAGCCCTCCTCAGTCTGTTTTCTCTTCGCAAGAAAATTCGCACCAAGTACTTTGGAACCTCTGATGAATCTATCATCCAAGGTTTTGGGGCTTTGACAAATGAATTCACCTCTCGATTCAAAATCTTGAAAGAATATTAAAGCAGAAGAGAGAAAGGACCATAGAAGCATGCATACCACATTTATTTGTTGCTCCATACTTGTTGAGTATCTAACAACCTATAGGTTTAGCCTCTTTGATGATTATATGATTATATAATGAGCTTTTTTCGGCAATTCACCCGTCGGAAAAAAGATATGATTTTTATATGTATAGAGGACTGACTGCAAAATACAGATGTAGTAGCATCATATTCAAATTTTTGTATTGAGGAAGAGAGAAATAAGTTTTGATAGTTTGAACTACTTATTGTTTTAGTCTACTGGTTGATAGAGCCATGTTCAATAAAAAGAAGAAAAAAGTTCTACTCAACATAAGAACTTTTATATATAATTGTTTGCCTGAAATAAATGTATTTGTAGATGATATGATGATGTACAGATTTTCAATTCTTTCAAGTTCATCAAACTGAATGCTTTAAAATTTCAATGAAATCCTTTTGAAATCTATATTCTATACATTTCATATTGTTCTCTCATTCATTTTGTATTCAGAATAGAATCATTATTGTTGCCTGCTCATGGTTTCATCATTGCTGTTGCTCATGGTTTCATTATTGCTGTTGCATGATTATGATTTATTTATTTTTATATAAAAAAGAATTATAATTATGGAAATCTGAATGATTTATCTTTAAATTACGTAACTCATATATCTTATAGCTACAGCTAATATCTAAGATCATACATGGTTAACAAATCAAGCATCTTTTATTCAAAAATGACTTTCTTAACGTGTACACTGATTAGAAAATTCTAATGAAGGGAAAAAAAATTTAATTAGTAATTAATGTGTTTACTAAAATTTGAATTCTAATTCTGAGAAATCTTCCTTTCCCTAATTCCTCTTTTTCATAAAATTTGATTTACTTTTATTTCATTCCTAATAAGAAGAAATTAGTAAATCAAATTTAATTTAAACTTATTTATTTGCAATCTTTTTTTATATAAGGAAAAACATAAAAAAATAAAAAAACTTGCTTGTCAAAGAACGGATACACCAGAAGAAAGTTCTGGAAACCCGTTAATATCAACAACGGGACAACTTAATTCGAAATAAATAAACAAGCAACAAGATAACCCAACGAAACATTACTCGACACGTGTCGAAATCTTTCCGTTTTTTCTTTCAAAATTCAAATAATAATGAGCTGTCCTTTTCGACTTCTCCACGAGGCGTCTTTCTATTAGTCAAAAAAACGTAGCACATGTGTGTGTCTGTGGACCCCCACTCGCACGACTCTGCTCCGCCGTGACAATCGCGTGATTCCATTAAACAATCCACAATTTCGGAAAACACTATTATTATTATTAATCATTTTTTTATTATAAAACACTATTACTGTATTAATCTTTTAATCCCCTTATTAAACAAATTTAAAACATTCTTTCTTGATCACTAAACACGCGTCAACTTGTCCACTTTTTGATCAACGGAACAATGAATCAATTCTTCCAAGGTAGAAAAAAAGAGGTAATTTCCAAACTGTGCATGAAACGGTACCGTTTTTTGTGAATTCGAAAACACAATTCGCGTGAAGTTAGAAACGAGTGTGTGGGCCCGCAAGTAAAAAAACCCAGCTGTCATGTAAAACCAACAATACAGACTGGAAACCCGGGCAGCTGCCCGCTCAACTGACTAGCCTGCCCGAATTTTCACCCGCTATAAATAAACACGCACCCGAAATCCCAAATATATTTGTCTCAAAAATCAGCTACCGCAGACAGATCTCGCTCTTGCATTTTCATTTTTTACTCAAACAAACCCTAACAAAGATACTCTCGCTTTCACTTGAAACAATGGCTCTCTCTAAGGCTTCTGCTGTCGCTCTCGTCATGGCCGCCGTGTTAGCCGCCTTGGCCGTCGTCGGCTCCGCTCAAGACGTGCCTGCCCCAGCGCCAGCCCCCGCCGCCGGAGCCGGCTCCCTGGTGCTTCCCGTAGGCGCTGCTGGAGTTGCTCTCGTGGTGTCTCTCTTGTTCGGCTCCGCACTCAGGATCTGAAGGCCAGTCACTCTCTACTTGGATTGCATTCGCTGATATTTCATGTAGATTGGGTTTTTTTCTCCTATGAGGTTTTAGTAGCGTTGGATCTAGGATTTTAGGGAGTGATTAAATATATATAATATATAACATAAATACATATTTGATGATGATGAGACTGCTATGGTTTTTTTTATGGTTTGTTGATGATTTTATTAGTATATAATAAGAGATTCCTTATTATTGGTGTATTTTTTTGTGATTCATTTTATAATATTGATCTTATTATAATTATATTCGGTTTATTCACTGTCTGACTTATTTACTTTATTGACTATTGTTTGGTTGCTGAGATAATGCTGGAGATGATGGTGAATATTTCGTATTATAGTCTTATTTTAAGGAAAAACAAAAATCATTTAACTTAATTAAACGTTGATTAAATATCAATCAATCTTTACTTAGAGAAGATGTTATAAAACTTGAAAAATGGGTTACACGTGTAGTGTGAAACCCTCCACCACTACCAAATTTGATGCATGTATTAATATTATTATATTTGTGTTGTGGGATGTGGGTGGAATGCATGTCAGCATGTGACTATATGACTGCCATTCTCGTGACTAGTTCGAATAATGCCACTCTTTCTTTTATTCCATTCCTGTCATGCATTATTCTGTCTTTTTTGTGCTTCCAATTTTATAAAGGTGTGCTCTTATACATAAACATAGGTTAACACTGTCCATTTATCAAACCGTTTATTGTTTCGGTCAATAAAGAACATTAATTTGGTCAATATTTTGGGTTAAGTCCTCAGTCGCCAGGTGGTATAAAGGATCAATGCCGTCAGTATCTAAAATAATAATATCATCGATTGGAGTGTAGTTTATGGTTTTTTTTTTACATTTTATATTTATCTTATAAATTAGATTACGTATTACATTTCTATCGATAAAGTTAGTATTTGGGATACGACGAGCACCCAAACATTACTCGGTATAAAAAACCTAACAAGACCTGTCCGTGTCTTTGAAGTCTTGTAACCTCACAAATTCAATATATGGGTCATTGATGAGGTCTCTGTAATCTCTTGAATCAAAATTTGAGTCAATGAAATGATAACGAAATTAAAATGGTTAAATGGTATGTACTTTACTGTCAATACTGTTGAAGTAATGGGGTTGAGTTAGAGTTCTCCATCGAATCTAAATTAATTGTAATAGCTCAAAAGAAAAAAAAATGACACATTGAGATTACTTGTAAAGCCTGTCAATTTTTGAAGTCTATGAGCACATTATGGACGCATTGTTTCTTGTATTATTATATTCTGTTCACCTGTTACATGGATTCTTTTTATTTGCTTAGTTTATAAGAAATATATGTACATATTTGGCGTGTGGGGCTTACTTCCTGTCAAAAAACATATTATTGTTTTCTTGAAACTTGACAAATCAAAATTCGCCACGTAATGAAGTCAAATTTGATGAATGGTCGTGTGGATAGAGAAGAAATTTGTAAATGTGAACAAGGTTGAGGTGTCCCTCAAAATACGAGTGGGTGGATTAATGTGGAGCCGTGACGTTAAAAGCAGTTAGGAATATATAATAACGCATTAACGCAAGTCTAAAAGACATTGGCCATTAATTTTGTTTACCATTCCATTAATACGTCAATACATTGTGAGTTGTGTAAGACAATTCAAAATCTCATAGATTGTTTTGTTAATACAAAAAGCAGATTAAAATGTGTGATTAAAACAAATCAGTTTTTTTTTTTCCTATTTAAAAACAAAACGAGTATTACTAGACAACCTATTTTTGTACTCTAACCTAGGATATGTGATAGTTGGATTCAAATGGGTTGAGCTAAATGAATCAAATTATTATTAGTAGGTATGTATCAATTTTTATCAATTCTCATCAATTAGCACATCATAGTGGAATTACAAAATATAAAGTGAAATGTTTAGCATCGTTTCTAATCTCTCTTTTCCTCATTTGGAATTGGAAGTAGGACTGACAGTTCAAGTGGCAACAGAATCTTCTTTTTTGTTTATTTATTTGTAGTTTAAATATGGAGGGGTTTGTTCCTTTATTGAGTTCTCATTAAAATCCGTTGCAAAAAGTTGAGCACTTTATAATTTTTTAAATGAAAAGTTGAATACAGTATTGTTCAACCAAAATTCCTCACAATAAAAGCTTTAGAAAGCAGCTTTAAATAATTTATTGAAGGAAAAGATCAAAGGCAGTTAACAAGAATAATGAGCTTACGAAATCGACCTATAGTGCAAAACTGCCATTGCTTTGCTTGTAAGCAAAGGTCATTTGCAGTCAACATTCTTATCTACTTCCTTTGTCGCAACTACTACATAGTCTACATAATATAGTTTAATAATTGAATTGTTTCTGGGTTGAGTTGCGACCCAGGTGGGCCTTGGGCCTAAAAGCTGCCACGAGCTTTGTCAATCGATGCAAAGGAAAGAAAATTAATGGTCTAACATTTTAACAAAAGCCCAACTAGAGATGATGAGGCTGGAATTTTTATCCTTTGATTTTCTTCAAGGGTGAAAAGATGATAATTTACAGTGTCAACATTTTTCACATCCTCAACAACAAAACCAACTTCTACTTTCAAGTTTCAACATCATCTTTACTTCTTCTACCACTGCCAATGCGAATTCTCTACTCCGAGTCAGACTCCATGTTTCCCATTGCCTTTAATCCTCTCGGTCTCTGCATCATTTCAACATTAATATACATATTAAGCTTCTAATAATACATAAAGATACACTGTTAATTTTTTGAGGGAAAACAATTGATAATAATTAAACCATTATCACAAGTTAGGCCATCTCAATCTATGCAATACTGTAGGCACTCACTCATAACACAACCAGTCGATCATATTAGAGGCATCTATTTTATGGCGAAAATCTTCAATAAGACGAACCAAACAATATCATGACATGTTATATGAATAACCAATCAAATGTGTTTTTCAATGTGTGTGACTGAATAGAAGATTTTCTCGGTAAAAACTAGAACATAATTTACATAGAAGATACCTTCTTGGTGATCTTCTTCTCCCTGACTTCATACCGTTCAAGGGTCAGATCACACAACCATGCTCCCGGGCTCACCAGCTGCATAAACAATTCAAATAGAACAAAAGATTAAATTTAATTTATATTTTTTTTATTAGGCAAATGTCTTGTTGTTAATCACACTCAAAAACAAGCATCTTAAATTGGCATAACAAATGGAAAAGGCATCAATCAGTGGCAACTGGCAAGGATCATGTGCTTTCAATTAATTCAAATGAAATGCCTCTAATCAAAAAACATGAAAATACTTTTTTTTTTAAAGCTCAATCATGTGAAATATGTGCTTTTTTTTTAAAATATAGACTTCTAGTTGCCGCTTGCCATGTGGTCCACAAGCTCGACAAGAGTCACGGAACCACTTCCATCATAATAATTATCCCTTATTATAATAGAGAACAAATAAAAAGTTTATTCACCCAACTAATGATAATATGCCATATTACACTATTGCCCCTGCAATAATGGGCAACAAGGCATGGGGAGGACTGAGGAGCCGTTCCCTTCATGCCGCCTCCTCCTTGTCGGTTACTGTCTAAATTAAAACCTTCGTTGATAAGTTTGTTGATCTATACTGAATCACCACCGTACACGTGTTCCCCGATCAACCGACCACCTCAGTCTGACTATACAATTGTACTAACCTAAAGGCAAAGTTAAATACTTCGAGTGGACCCTACACTAAATAGTACACCACTGATTTTCTGACACGTCCATTTTGACCCCACTCTTTTGTCCGCTTTAAACCCTCTTACCCTCTTGCCTTTTTTTCCAAGGCAAGAGAAAATTATCTTTATATTAATTTGACATACATTTGAAATTGAAATGAAAAATAAAAAGTGAATAAATTCTTCAGGACTTCCATTTTAAATTTCAAATAGTTCAAATCCGACGATGTCCATTTCATTTGCATATAAAATGAATTTTCTTTTTGGGAGTAAATATCAGGTACATAAAAGTGTTTGATTTCGGTTTACAATTTCAAAAAATAAAAACAATAAAATAAATCTCTATATAATTTTTTTAAAAAATAATGAAATAATCTAATATTATAATAAAAATATCTGATGCGGCAAGTTACAGCTGAATTTAATAGTAGATCTAGAGAGGTTGAGGAATTTGATCATCAAAGGGGCACAATAGTCGAGTTTAATAGCAGCAAAGGTGGACCCACCACTAAAATATTATCTCAATTTTCCACACCCAAAACAAGACTTGGTCACTGGGAGAGGCCAACGAACTTTAGGTCACAATTAGGTACTCATCCACGCCTTTACTGACACGTGTACATGTCTATATCTCACTGGTCATTTTAGACTCCTCACCGGCTCACCCTTTTTTTTTAAGGCAAAATAATAATATTATAAAAAAAAAGTAATAAAGGTAGATCATAGTTTCACATAAATCAGAGTCCGACCCAACAACTAAAATATATCGCATCAACTTTTAATAAAAGAAAATAAGACCGCTATAGACCGCTTGTACCCTTGAGCTCTAAAATGTTGTACCTAAATTTTCCAATGTGAATGTAATATACTTCCTAAATTTTTTGTTTTTTAATGGAAAATTTATTGAATGACTAAATCGAAAAACTTGAGAATCTGTTATTTGATTACTAGAAGAATTATTTAACTAAAACAAGTTTTGATAATCAAATCATCAAGGTGTAACAGAAAGCTTACATTGACAGTGCGTTGAATCAACTTGGCTCTCTTTTTGGGTCTTTGTGGCAGCTTAGACCCTTTAATGGCCAAGAAATCCTCTTCCTTCTCTTTGTTGGTCAAAGCAATCGCGAATTTCGGTGGCCAAACAACAGGTGGCGCCACCGCCTCTCCGCTTGCAGAAGACGACCCTCCTTTCTTGCTATCGTGCGCTGTCTCCGATGATGCTCCTGACTTGTTATAATCATTATTGTTGTTGTTGTTGTGATGATTATGGTTGTTATTGTTACGGGTTCCTCTCTTATCGTGCGCACCAGCACCACCACCCCTGTCCGGTGAAGCAAAACCTCTCGCACCACCGTTGCTTTGGCCTCTCATGGCACTGGAATTCTCAGAGTTCCTAACGATGATAATAACACAACACAATATACATACACATCAAATATAATTGCAAATAACATGTGAAGAAAAGAAACATTAAAATAAAAATAAAACAAATGGAATCAATAAAACTAAGTAAAGTGTTTACAGAAAGTAAAAAAAGTGGTGATAGGTTGAAGTGAATTTTTGGAGTGGGTAAAAGTACGGAAATAACCTTGGCGTAGAAAATGAGGCTGAGTTGTTGCTTGTTATGTTTTTTTTTTCTTTTTTTCTTTTGGATTCTTTGAAGGGACTTTGAGGTTTGGCTTTTAAATGGGGAAGTGATTGTTTGAGAAAAAAACAAAAATAAAAAAGGAGAAAAAAGTTGGATACGGAGATTTGAGATTTGAGATTTGAGATTTGAGAAGAGGGACACTGTGTGTCTGTGTGTGATTCTATGCTATGTATTTTCGATCTAACGTGCACAACTGGTGTTTTTGGGAGGTTTTGAGCCGTCGGATTATTAAAGGCTACGTGTTGAAGTATGAGAGGGCATGAAGGATAAAACGGACCAGATTCCAAATTGAATTTAGAATCTGACGGCTGGAAATCGGTTGGTAATAGAAAATTGGGTATCCATGGACACGTGGCGGGAAACTGGTCATTCCATGTTTCCAATGAAAAGCGCCATCGTGGGGGCATTATTTGGCTTTTGGCAAGCTAATAATCTCTCCTGCTAAGTACTAATATTTAAACCAGTCAAAGAATGATATAAATAATTAAAACTACAAAAAAAAAAGATAAACCACAAATAATTATACTATAATAAGAGATAATTCATCAATAATAAAGCAAAATTTCGACTAGCAAGTAGCAAGCAGCAACGCAGACAAAAAGGGACCTATATCACACAATTTAATCAATAATTCACTTGCGACACCCAGAATTTATTTGTCTACCGTGTACACTAGCTACATGTGAAGTGCATAATGAAATCAAAAACTTAGAAACATTCATATCATGATCAATTGGAAATCAAAAACTTACAATGAGATATGATGCATTGGTCCATACAAAATTCACAGGCATTTTACATGAATATCTCCAATGTATTTTTCATATTAAATAATTCAAATATCATGACCAAACTACCTAAGACTCGAATTCCACCATCATCACACTAATTATATGTCTATTGTAGAAATAAAATCAATTATAGAAATAAATCAAAAGATGAAAATGTATGAGATTTATAAATAACAACGATGTTTCAAAATGTAAATATTGTCGGAGATACATACACTTCAAGAGCAATATTTCACACAAATTCACAGGCTATGTTCCATGTAATCTCCTATAATGTTTTTCAAACCAAAAATCAGTAAAATATCATGAGCAATCCACTCTAATAAGACTCAGAGTTCCTAGTGATTAAGCCTACAAAAAGCCCTCATGCATTCAGTCACTCACCATGAGTTCTCCTGAAGAAACCATACACTTGCACCACAACCTGACCAATTGGAGAGTGGACAAATATAAGCCTCATAAATATCCAGCCTACATCTATGCAAGTTTAGAACTTTCATCTTGCAATCAATTAGTTCCAACAACTAACCTCCACAGCAAGTTATTTGAGGCTGAAAATGTTAAAAATGTATGAGACCCATATAATGCCATCACAAACTGGTCAAGGTCCGTATATGGAAACCCAATCTACAAGTATGTAAGCTTTAACTGAGTACATGGCCCCAGCTCTGCATTCTTATCCATTCCTGGAACAGTGCATTCCACTACCAGAAATAGATTAATGTCAATCATAAAAAATTCAAGCTAACACAACTTGTAACAACAAACAAAACATGATCATAAAGGCTTTTATCAGGGATCAGATTCAATTAAGGATAAGAAATGATAATTGCATAACATTTCTAATGGGGTGTAGTAAACCCTTATTATTCACATATACGTGTGCAAATATATGATAATTACAATACTCTACGAGAACATCACACATGCAACTAATATACCAAATGACCTTTTCTATTCTTAAGATTGTGAGTGAAAAATGATCAACTAATAACTAGTTTTTTTCTGATTCTAACCTATACTCATTTCAATTATCAACATAAGCTTAAAAAACTCTTCTTTCTAACTCTCAAAAACCCGTTTCATATGCTAGACTAACCTTATAATTTCGTACCTCTCAGCAAAACTCATTTATCATCTGCTATAAAAGGCTTGAAATTCCTGAAAGCCATATCACTTTCCACTGCTGACAGCAAAATAACAATAAACTTATGTTGACTAGCTCTATTTATATACACACAAATCTACACCAATAAATACTGAATCTACAAAAACTCTAGACAACAGTTTTTACCAAATAAAGCCTAAAATAGCTTGATATACATGGTATAGTTTGAACACAGGCCAAGCAAGTAATTAGCTATCCAAAAATAACGTAAACATCAGGTCACCTAATTTAGAAGAAGACAGAAAATTACCGCATGTTCAAGTCATATACAGACTAAATCACATCTCATATGCTATAAAAAAAATTATGAATATATAAGATATGTTGACACCCATTAAATGTTAGCTGACCCGGATCTTTTTACGCGCCAATGTGGATTAGATTTAGAAATGTAACAAAAGATTCCACTACATAATAATTTGGATCACAGCGCGTCATGGGCCCACGCGCAACCAATCCAATTATCCAAATCTCTCACACACACCCACAATTACCTCGCAAACTACACCACCCATTATTAGAGAAACACGAAGCCAACAAATCAACAATTCACATCCAGACCCACCAACCAACCCACCCACCCGCACCGGTCGTCATTGACACGCGTTGAACTGATCGCGTTTTGGATAAATAAATCACTTTGAAATAAAATATCAAAATACTCAACGAAGGTATAGTAATCAGTATTGGTACCTGAGAATACGCTGAGGTGGCGGCGGCGGAGGCGGAGGAGGAGAAGAAGAGGGCCGTTGACGGAGATTAAAATAACCATTTCCGTGATGATTTGTGTTAGTAGTGGCAGTAGTGGTAGGCTGATTGGAAGGGTCCTTGTCGGTTCTGACGACCCGAACCGTGGTGCGGTGGGCCGGACCGGTCGAGTCATCCTTGACCTGGACTTTCATGCACCTGAGCCGCTTCCGGTTTCCCCACTGTAAGACAAATTCTGACGACGTCGTTTGCTGCCGCGTATTGTTCTCAGAGCTAGTTCTCAACAAACCCACATCCCCTCCGTTTCTCTCCCTGCTAGTGCTCCTAAACGGGTCCTTATTATCCATCTCCTCTTTGTACACCTGTCCCATTCCCAAAAAAATCAAATTAAATTAATAAAATCAAAGAAATTAAATGAGAGTTAACTATTAACTTCTCTATATTAAAGATAACTTCCACGATTAAAGTGGAGACAGAGTAAAAGCAGAGGACAGATTGGATATGGATTTCAGGCAACTTCCACGCGATTCAAACAAAAGGTGTCTCCCCACCAAAACAAGATTATAATTTTAAATTAAGGGGTTGGATCCGTGGGCTCAGAAATTTTTCACAAAATCCAGAAGAAAAGAAAGTGTTCTCATCATGATTCATGAAAACCATGGGAATTAGAAATGCAGCAGAGAGATAGATGAAGATTGTGGAAGACGAGCATCAGACGGCCAGGGATTTTCGAAGAGTGAGTGGAATTATAGACCGATTGATGGGAAAATCATTGATTGTGACGTACTTCAGACGGAATGAGAAAATTCAATCAACGGAAGGAACAATCGATGCAATCATTACAGAGGATTTGATGAGAGGTGACGTATACAAGATAAGGGAGGAATAACAGAACAAGCGAGAATTTCTTCAGACGCCATGTTTGGTTGGCGAGAAAATGAGGACAGCGAGAGAGCAATGAATGATAACAAGCGTCATCAATTGATTAGTCTTAGCTTAAATAAGAGATATTTTCCACTGGTTTTCTGGGAAACCAAACAGAGGGTTGTTGGAGAAAAAGTATCAACGGAAATGGAAATCTAAGCGAAAGAGTGAAGGAAATTCACAAGTACAAATACGGTTAGAAAACCAACTCAGTTGACAAGCTTGTTCTCATAGTTGGAGGAAGCTCAAAATCACAAGAACAAAAAATAAATTTCAAATTCAATAAAATAAAAAAGAAAAATCAAATCAAGAATCAAAAACTGGTCGAGTCATTCGAGTTGAAAACAACGTTGATGAGGGTAAAACAAAGAAGAGATAATAATCCAAAGATAAGCAACCCAATGCCTTGAAAACTCTTAACTCGAACCAGAGAAATTTGTAGTTTACAGATAATCAAAAGAGAACAAAAATTAGAGCGGAAGCAGAGCAAAGTAAAGAGAAACAAAGAACAGGAGACATGGAAGACGATTCAAAAACTGTAACAAGAGAAAACCAATCTAGAGTTAGATTGACTGTATTTTCGCTGATCTTTGTATCAAACGAAGACTACGTACCTCCAACACAACCACGGTCGTGAATTGTTCCAATCGTTTGATTGTCTTAGTATGCAGAAAACAAATCAAATCTGTATCAGTTTTTCAACGAAATAATATGACATTTTAAGGCCCTGAAAATCTTCTACTCTCATGCGGATTCCAATCTTCCACCTCTAAAAACTGCTCTGATATCTTGAAAATGTTACTGCAAAACAGAAATTGTGCAAAAAAAACAGATGATTAATTCAGAGAAATCGAACAAAATCACTACCAAATCAACTATGTTTCGTGTTACAGACCCCTGAAAACGAACTTCCTGATCTTCACTCTACGAATTTCAATGCAAAAAAATCAAATCTTCACAATCCGCGGATGAGAAACCAACCAAATCAAGTACAAATTCTGAGCAATCTCATCAAAAATCTTCAAATGTATCTGTAAACCAAAACAAAAGATAAACAATAAACAATTTACCAGTCAAATTTTGATAAATTTATCCTGTTTAAGCGATACAAAACCAGATTATGTTCTTAATTACACACACCTCTCTTTCTATCTCTATGTCTATCTCTATCTCCTAACCAGCTTCAGATCCTCAACATTCCTTTATTGAATTCTCGTCTGATATCTCCCAGAATCCTCTGTTTGGTATCCGACAAAAAAAGAAAGAAAGTGAAGGAAAATTTCACAGAGAAACCAAGTGAATGAAGAAACAAAAACTACAAAGAGCTTCTTCTGATGACAATGAATTCTGATAAAACGGATTGCCCTCTCTTCCTTTCAAAAACCAGTTTTATACCTCCAAACTTACTCTTCTTCCCTTTTACACGAAGCATTCCTGAGCGTTCATCAACGATCAAACGGCCCTGATCACTCCGCCTCTGAACCGTCAATCCCATCTAATGTGAAGTTTTCACCAGCTCACGGCGTTAATCGATGTAACGGAATCTGTAACGATGGCTCAAATTTTTTTAAAATTTTTGCGTTTTTTTTTTATTATGATATTTTAATAATTTCCTTGCGAGCCGGTGGTGGCGTTTAGTATATAGTAAGTTACTAGGGTTAGTAGATCACGTGGAGAGAACTAACCATGGTTAGTTTTAACCGGACTAAATGTACCATAGGTTCATAGTCTAGTAGTACCCGGACAATTTTGTATTGTCGGGTGAACAATGAACTAAAATCGGCAGACGTGCTACGCACGTGTATTTTAACATTAAAGTTAGGATGGGCATTTCGCCCGTAGGTCCCACTCCAACAGGCCCTATCCTGATTTAGGGGTAAGTTTTGCCCCAAAATGGTATTTAGAGATGGGGTGGGGATAAATTTTGCTCTCAAAATCTAAATAGGAGATCCCTATTTCCCTATTTCTTCCGTTTCTTTTGATGCGGGTAAGGTTAAGACCCCATTTCTCCCATTTTTCTATATATATTATATATTTTTAATTTTATTTTCTTAAAAAAAAAATAACTTTTACTCTATTACTCATTTTCCTCATTTTCCTATATCCATACACACACACATATATATAATATTACACATATATATATATATATATATATATATATATATATATGTGTGTAATATTATATTATTATAGTTATTTATATTGATTTTGGATTAAATTAAATCAATTTATATATTTTAGATTATTTATTGGATTGGATATCGATTGGAATGATCGAATTTTAAATATGAATTCTAAATTTCGAATTTCATATCGAAAAATATTAGGATTAAAATAGAAAAAATAGAAGAAATAGGGAAAGAAGGTGGAGGCCGAGGAACCTCCTCCCAAACACCCTCATCCCCACTTCCCCTAAACGGGGTTTGAGGGCAAAGGTGGGGAAGGTTTTAGGAATGGGGTGGGTAGGGCGGGGGTGGGTGGGGTAGGGCGCCTCCCCCGCCCTACCCCACCCACACCCCTAATTATAGTGTTTAAATAACTCGACTCATATTTCCATTTCTCCATTTATATATATTAAAAATACTATTAAAGCGTGTGTCTACAACTTAGAGGGGGGTGAATAGGTTTTAATCAAGTTAATTACCAATTTTTCTTAATTAGTCAATATTAAAAATTCACCTCATAAACAAACATACAAAATCAAATGTAAAGTACGGAATAATAAATAACACTTGATTTTTACGTGGAAACCCTTAAACAAAGGGAAAAACAACGGGCTATCCTTCTAGCCACACACGATCCTCAAATCCACTATTGTAATGATGTTTACAACCTAGGTTGACCTCTAGTCACACCATTCTCGATCACTAACCCATTACTACTACCCAACGGGCCTTTATAGTGAATCCTTGATCACTTTGCTTGCCAACCACACCTTGGTTGCAAGACTTCACTTGCTTGTGCACTACACCTTGTAGTCACAAGACTTAACTCTCAAGATGAGATTAACAACCTAAGTGAATATATGAATACTCAAAATGCAAATAATGCTAGGCAACACTAAATGCTTATCTAGGGATTAAATATGACACTAAGTACAAATCCTAGATATCAATGTCTATATGAATGCTCATAAAGACCTAACTAGATATAGATATACAAGTCTAAACTCTAGTCATCAAACAAAGTCATATCAACACATGTTGTCACTTAAAATGGCAAGGATAATAAATGCAATTAATAAATGCAATCAATGAATCCTAATTAGCTAGAGGGCAAATATGTCCTAAATATTAGCTATCACAATACAAACTCAATCATACAAAGGAACTCATAGATAGATGCATTAAATAGAGTCCTAGCATTTAATCAACTAATAAATGCAATAAAAACACAATCTTGGAAAGTATGAACAAATGATAAAGATGGGGTTTTTGTTCAACTTACCAAGTCAAATAATGATGAAGACACATGCCTTAAAGATGCTTAGAAATGCATGAAGATGATGGGTTTAGGGTTTGGAGAGTCAAGGAACAAAGCTTGAAGCTTTCTCTCTCTAAGGGTTGTTCTCTCTCATAAAAATGGGTTCATGAAGCTCTAAAACGAGTTGGGGAAGAAGAGAACATATATATAGAAACCCTAGACAAAACTGCGTCGTTTTGGGCTTGGGAAACAAGATCTCGTCAATACCACTTGCTGGACCGCGGCTCGGGTAAGTGCCCAGACCGCGGTACACGCAGCAGTGTTCCTACTGGACAACATCGTGGCTGGGACCGCTATGCGTGCAGTGCACAGGCCGCGGTCAAGGCAGCAGGGCCTACTGAAGTATACCGCGGTATGGACCGCTGCGCATACAGGTGCACAGACCGCGGTCTTTAACGCATGCACCTTCTGGAACCAACCGCTGTTGGGACCGCGACGGAGGCAGGTGCCCAGCAAGCGACCTGCACCGCGGTAAAGAGGAAAATTCTCTTTTTCAGGCAGACTCAACACACTAATCTAATATGGAAAAATGTGCAAGTGTGGAGTGTGATGAATGGCATACAATGCATCATCCAATTATATGTAAACAAGAATATAATGCATGCAAGTGAGTGTGTGCAACTAAAATCTCTTCAAAGTGAACTACCTCTCTTGAAGCTCTTTGGGATAACCGAAAGCATGTCTCCGAGAAAACCACACTTGGAGAACCTATGCTACCCGTTACATAAATATCTCCAATGTGATTTGTCATGAAATAAACCAATCATAAAAATGAGGTTCTTACATATATATATGAAAATTTTCATCTCAATACACACTAATAAATATTTATCAGTGTGTTGCATGTGAACCACTAGATTCAATTGTTTTGACCTAGTCTATATGCACTTATCAGTGTTTATCTATAATCTATGGCCTACATGCAGTGCATTGGTGTATTTTATATCAATGTGCACTGAGAAGAAAATAACTATATATATATATATATATAAACACACGTGTGTGATAAGATTTTGAGTTTCGAATTTATTCATTAAATCATATAGCATGAAGAAAATCTCTCTTTTCTAATCGGAGTTGCATTTCAAGAGACCCTTTGAACGAATCGTAAACCTTGGGTGAGAAAAAATGGTTATGTAATTCTCATTTTATGTTCATAATAGGATTCAAGTTCTACTTTTGTTTATTACATAGTAAAGAATAAGGAGGAATTGTGAGGTTTGAAACGACCCTCTCCGATAAGCTATAAGATAGTTGGTATTTCAAACTTTTGTTTGTAGTTACTCATCTCAATAGATACTGTAGTTGTTCATTTTGCTAAGGCTTTGATGACATTGTTGCCGTATTTAGGTCAATTGTAACGATTTTTTTTTAACCTTGTAATGTGCCATTAATGTAAAAGTTCATAAGAAAAAAAAACCCAGTATTTATCATTTCAAGACATGGAAAAATTTGCATTAATTTATAATGACAAATGTCAGGAGAATCCTTCTTTATTATTATTATTTTTTCTTATTTAAGTTCAAGTATTCTATATTTTATTATCAAAATTTACAATCATATGACCATTTAAATGAAATATGTTGACACAAGATGAGTTTGGCTAGTGAAATGTCCCTCACACTTACACTCTTGAGTTGTGAGTTAGACTTGACGCTGGTTTCGATTTTGGTTTGGTTTCGAATCCAACGGTTCCAATTCCTCTTTTTTTTTCTTATATTTAATCTTATTTCATAAAAAAAATAGACATGTAAAATTGTAATTTATAAATACATTTTATTGGGTCACCCGAAAATAAAATAAAATAAATAAATGACAAATTAAAAATTAAAATTAAAATAAAACTAAAAAATGTAAATTGACCTTGTACTTAATTTTTACCACAATTAAGTTGCCTACGTATCATTTTGAGGTTTAGAGGAATCAAAGGTCTCATAGTTGTCTTACCTTTTATTGCAAGTTTGGTGATGACGTGGACAAATCGTTGCCATGATCATCCATTCCACTTTCAGCTGGTTGATCATCTTTGAAGAAATCGTAGGGTTCCTCTTGTTCGATTTCTCGTTGTCTATTTTGTGTCTTCGTCCAATCATCAACACAAGCTTGTATCTGAACTGATTTTGAACTCATAAGCGAACGTCTTATGTCCAAAATATTCTCACTGGCGGTGAACTGTTGTTCCACCTCCACTTCCACCGTAGAAACTGGTGTTAAAAGAATTTGTTTGGCTATCATAGCCAATATTGAAAAATATCTTTTATGCTCATTCCACCAGTGTAAGATATCAAAATTTTTAACATCAGTGTCTTCTATAAACTCAAAAGATGTACTTAGATCAGAGGACGTGATGGAGCTTGATGAAGAAGAACCTTATAACTTTTTCTTTTTTTTTAGATAACAGATTATACCCTAACTCATAAATCATGAGGATGATGAGAAATGAGATATATTTTGAGTTTGTGGAACATTTATGTTCAATGATAGACCATAAACTCTAAGATATTCATCATATAACTCGTACAATAATGTCTTAACCCTAGCACAATACATATCAATATCATAATCTATTTTTAAACCTTATTCATAATAAACAGATAAATAATCAGGCAAAAATTTTAATCTACAACGTGGATCAAAATACATGGCAATCAAATAAATATTTGGAAACTCCTTATAATATTGTAACCATTTTCCTTCAAAACAATAACGGACTTCAGTAATAATGAGTCGGATTCACAATGAGCAAAGGCACCAGCAATTTTAAGATTCTCGATAATAAATGAATTAGTTGTAGGATAATAAACACCAGATAAATTGTTAGTAGCATTATTAAAGACTTTTAACAAACCACCAACATTGTTACAAGCATCTCAATAACTTTGATAAAGATTAATGTAACTAACATGATATTGAATAAAAGTAACTAATAAATCCCTATAATCATAACTTCTAGCAGGAAATTTATAAGTAGAATTTCAACATATTGGAACATCACGAGAGAATATAATGACACACCTACCATTTTGTTTACAATATGTTGCTCATGCTTTCATTGTAGAAGGATGTTTCCACAAAAAAATATATGACATCTTTAATAGGTTGAATAAATTGTTGAAGAGTTTGTAATCATTTTCGAGCACATAAATTTAAAACATAGCATGCATATCTTTGATGAAAAAATTTACCACTAAGATAAGGTTTGCATAATCCAATTAAAGCATGAATATCTGCGGTGTTGTTAGAAGCATTATCAAAACCAATTGTAAAAATTTTGTTTTCAATTTTATACTCTGCAAAAATAATTTCAAACTGTCTAAAAATATTAGCAGCAATGTGTGTATCATCAAAAACTCTAAATGCAAGATTTTTTTTTTGGATAGTCCATGCATTATCTATACAATGACAAGTGACACTCAAGTATGAATGCATTCCCCAATGGTCACTCCATAAGTCAGCACATACGAAAACACGACCATTATATTTTTCAAAATATTTTTCCGCTTCCGATATGTGATATATCCTCCATATTTGTGCCACTTAAATACTTTTTGTGCAATAATTGCAAATTACTACAGTGCTTCCATATTCTTGTGTAACTTTCTTCATATGGAGTACGAAGATATCAGATTTGATCGCTTCAGTAACTTTTCTTCCGTATGTGGATCAAGTTCAAAATCTGGAGAGGGATCAGGCAAATTTTGTGATTGGCTTGTCAAATAGGGGTGGTATCGGGATAGAATTCAAAAATTCTTAGAGAGGGATGAGATTTATGAGAGTTTAGGCCTGAGTTTTCAGCATAGACTTAGCGTTACAGATACTCGTGATAGGCGCGGTCTTCATGGCCGAGATTATCCATCATACGACCATTACCTTTCATCGAAATGGAATGCCTAGGACCGTCACCACTTCCACTTGCCATTTAAAAAATTGAATTGTAAAATTCCTTGAACAACAATGTTAAGATATAAATTCCTTGAACAAAAAAAGGTAAAAAAAATTGATGGAAATAAATGTGGAAGAAATTTGGAAACTTAGTAATTAGTAATTGCAAATAAAATAAATTGTAAATAAATGAAATCAGAAACTTAGTAATTGACTAATTGCAAATAAAATAAATTGGAAATAAGATAAATTGCAAATAAAATAAATTGGAAACTTAGTAATTGCAAATAAAATAAATTGCAAATAAATGAAATTGGAAACTTTGTAATTGACTAATTGCAAATTAAATAAATTGGAAACTTGGTAATTGCAAATAGAACAAATTGCAAATAAATGAAATTGGAAACTTATGGATCGTTTGTTTTTTTTGTCTGGAGACTGAACAATCCTGAATTTTATAGGGATTGAAACCTGAATCTGAATGACATGTTATTTTTTTTTCTCACATCTGAATGTGTTGTCAACATGTTTGTTATTTAAAAATAAAATTGTCTGAAAATAAGTAATTTTACATTTATACCCATACTAATTAAAAGAAGTAATTTAACATGTATCAATCTTACATTTATATCGATATATATATATATAAACAATTATTCTATAATTTCTTCAAGCCACGAAATCTACTCAATATCGAATGCATCCATCAAAAGAATATCTGATAAATTATGTAGATGCAACTATGACAATTATCATCAATTATCATCCTCGACTATGTTTTGAAATTGCTATTACTATAACAAAACTTTTGAATTCTAAATAAAAATGTATATTCCAAAAACAATTAAACAAAATTAATCAATGCTTATAAAAATTGAATTGCAATTTGGTCTCTAAGTTGTTGCATAAACACTTAATCGGCTCTTCTAAATTCATTGTTTGTGCTTGGTTTTTGATTTCGATTGGCATCATTATTGTCCAATTGAATCTCTTCATCATTGTATTACAAGAATAGTTCATCATCGCTCTGCATCCACAACAATTATAATAATAAAAAAATCATTACAACAACATACAGCACTTGTATTAAAAATGCACTAAACAAGTTTTCTATAAAATGTATTATTTGGTCTAAAATTTATTCTATTTCGGCGGTCAACAATATTGTCTTTATTATTATTATGGTGTGGATATTGACACCCATAAATATGATAAACATACTCATATTTATAATTACACCCATGTCTAAAATTTAAAATTAAAACATTACTAGAAGCACCCATCTTAATCCCAATAATACCCTTATTTAAATAAATGTTTTGATTTCAATACAATTTATTTATAAACCATCATAAGTTATTAACACACCCAATTTTACAAAATATAAAATTTTAAGTTCTCCAGACTCGAAAACACTCTTGAGAATTCTTGAATTATTAAATTTCAAGAATCTCTACTTCAAACCAATTTCAAGCTATTTATTTACCTAAAGCATGCTTATGATATATATATATATATATATATATATATATATTCTTTTTTGAATAGGTAAAACTTTTTTAAGCCAAAAAGACAACAGATGGAAGCCCCTATAATCGGACCAAACCAAGGATACATCAAGCAACCACATCAACCAAAAAAAATAAAGAACAACAGGCTCCATTGATAATTGCAATTTTAAATTCCGAGACTTAGTCTCATTTGAGACTTGCAATAAGTCTCAATCAAAACTTACTTCAAGTCACAATTGAATTTTTTTTTTCCAAAAAGTAAATAAATATCGACCAAAGGTTTGAAAAAAAAAAAGCTCAACACTCAGTTGATGTTTGAAGGGTATTTTTACAAGAAACACTTTTTTTATACTATTAAAATTTAAGTCATAAAGCCGGTACTAGTCTCTCAAAATGAGCACCAAAATGTGTTACAAATTTTTAGAATTCTTATTTTAATGATGATAATTTTACAATATTAGATCATATATATTTTGATGAAACTTTGATTTTAAATATCATCCTCATCATGTATGTATGAGTCCACAGATCAAGACTACTGCTGTGGTGATACCTGTCCTCCTAATGTTTGTCATCACCTCGGCTATCTCAGTTTTAGTATTCCATAACCACCATAATTGGAAAGAGTTTGTTGGGAGTGTTGGGCTGGTGGCCTGCGTCGCCATGTATGGTTCTCCACTTGTGGTTGTGGTGAGTACTCAACTATATATTCTCAATCGTCAGACTATTCGATCTATTATATATGATTTGTATGTAGTATGTAACTATATATAATATATATATAATTGTATTAACCCGACTGAACAAAACAAAGATAGCAAAAACCACAAAAAAAAACAACATCAACAAAACAAAAGGCATCAACTCAGAACAGAGCAATACCAAAACACTGGCAACCAAGACACTAATAGAATTAGATAATAGAATTAGGGTTTAGCGGTTTAAAAAAAATAGAATTAATTAGGGTTTGATTTTT